>ML291058.1:431-47550 GCA_005239495.1 Nicotiana undulata | reverse complement strand
AGTTGTTTCCCCAAATATGATATCATCAACATATATTTGTACAATCAGAAGATCTTTTCCCTTTTCCATTAAGAACAAAGTACTATCTATTTTGCCTCGTTTGTACCCATGTTTCAGCAGGAATTTTAAAAATCTCTCGTACCAAGCTCTAGGTGCTTGCTTGAGACCATAGAGAGCCTTGTCAAGTTTATATACATGATCAGGTGATTCTTTGCTTTCAAAACCAGGAGGCTGTTTTACAAATACCTCTTCCTTCAAATAGCCATTGAGAAAGGCACTCTTGACATCCATCTGATGCAAAGTGAATTCCATGTGTGCCGCAAATGCTATAAGAAGTCTAATTGCCTCCAATCTTGCCACAGGAGCAAAGGTCTCATCATAATCAATTCCCTCCTCTTCGTTGTATCCTTGAACAACCAGTCTTGCCTAGTTTCTTGTAACAGTTCAATCCTCATCGAGTTTGTTCCTGAAGACCCACTTGGTGCCAATTATTGATCTGTCCAGTGGCCTGGGTACCAAGTGCCATACTTGACTTCTCTCAAATTGATTCAGCTCCTCTTGCATAGCAGTTACCCAGTCAGCATCTTTCAGGGCTTCAGCAATGTTCTTTGGTTCAATCAAGGATAGAAATGCATCAAACGCACAAAGATTTTTCAAGGAGGATCTAGTTTTGATTCCAGATCTCAAGTCTGTTATGATGTTCTCAAGAGGGTGAGAACTCTGATATCTGTGTCGTTTGAGAATCAGTTGTTCACTTTTGGATTGTTTCATGTTGTCTTGTTGTTGTGGAACAGGATCAGGGCCAGTATTTTCGTGAGGAATTCCCCCTGTCGAGTTGCGTGGGGTTGTTGAACTTGGTCCATCACCTGTTCCATCTGCCATAGGTGCTTCAATGTAGTCATTGCTCCTCACCAGTCCAAGCTCCTCATCTTCTGGTTCCTGTCTCTCAGATAAAGTGTTAGTTTCATCAAAGACAACATGTACACTTTCTTCTACACACATAGTTCTTTTATTGTATATTTTATAAGCTTTGCTATGTGTAGAATATCCCAAGAACACTCCCTCATCACTTCTGGGATCAAATTTTCCTAAAGAATCTTGGCCATTATTATGCACATAACACTTGCATCCAAAAGCCCTAAGATGGGATATGTTGGGCTTTCTCCCTTTAAGTAATTCATAGGGAGTTTTCTCTACCAGAGGTCTGGTCATGCATCTATTGATAATATAACATGCAGTGTTAATTGCTTCTACCCAGAAGCTGTGAGGTAGTTTGCTTGATAAAAGCATAGTTCTTGCCATGTCTTCAAGAGTTCTATTTTTCCTTTCAACAACCCCATTTTGCTGTGGGATTCTAGGAGCAGAATATTTTTGATTCACACCATGTTCATCACAGAACTCACCAAACTTAGCATTCTCAAACTCAGTACCATGGTCAGATCTAATGGATGCTAGTTGATGACTTAATTGATTCTGAATCTTCTTGACAAATGAGGTGAACATTTCAAATGCTTCATCCTTCGATGCCAAGAATAAGGTCTAAGTGAACCTTGTGAAATCATCTACTAGCACCATAACATATCTCTTCCCACCTCTGCTTAGAGTTCTCGTGGGACCACAGAGATCCATATGAACCAGTTCCAACGACCTGGTGGTACTGACCATTTTCTTACTTTTGAAAGAAGACCTTACCTGCTTCCCCCTTGCACATGGCTCACAAACCTTGTCTTCTTTGACCTTAATTTTAGGGACCCCTACCACTAAGTCCTTAGAGACCAGCTTGTTAAGTTGAGTTAGACTTACATGACCAAGACTTTTTGTGCCACATGAGTGGATCACTGTCCAACACACTAAGGCAAGTGAGTTCATTGTCAGACAGTGTGGACAAGTCAATGACATAGATATTGTTCATTCGTTTTCCCTGCAAAACAATCTTATTAGTAAGCAGGTTGATCACAAAACATTTTGTGGAAGTAAAAGCGACAAGGTTACCTCTGTTACATAGTTGTGACACACTGATAAGGCTATATTTCAATCCATTTATCATATACACATGTTCAATTGAACGTGTGTCATCTTTACCTACCTTGCCGACCCTTATTATTTCACCTTTCTTTCCGTATACAAAGGAGACATTTCCTTCTTTGAGGTTTTCAAGTGAAAGGAACCGTTCCTTGTTCCCTGTCATATGCTTAGAGCATCCACTATCCAAAAACCAAAATTGGTTGCTTCCCTTCCCTTGTACCTTCAAAAGAAAATCAGGGGTTAGTTTTAAGAACCCAAACTAGTTTGGGTACTTTTCCATGAGAGAATGGATGAATCAAATTTTTTCTGGCCCAATATGGGAGCCAATTTTTCTTTTTAATGAATCTCTCATTTTTCTGACTGGCCTTTTCTTTTGCAGAGCACTCATATTTAGAGTGGCCGATCTTCCCACAATGGGTGCAAATTTTATTTTCAGGGAGAGTGAGATACTTGCTTTTGGGATCCCACTTAGACGATTGACTCCCAAAACCAAGCCCTCTCCAGTTGCTACTATGATTCTCTTGGAGCCATATTAAAGCATCAGAAGACTTATTCCACTTACGTATTCTATCAAATTCATGTTTGACTTTGCCAAGTTCTTCTTTAAGAAATCTTATCTGCTCATCTTTGGAATACATTTTATCTTTTAGTTTACCTAAGTCTTCTTCTAACTTATCATGAGAGTGATCAACTACCTTTTTACTGGATCCTAGTCTTAACTTTAAATTTTCAGATTTTAGTTCTAGAATCTCAGTTTCGAGTGGTTGAACCTGGTTCATCAAGACAGTGTTTTTCTTTTCAGATTCACTGACCCTTATTTCCAGGTCCATGCTTTTTCCTCTCAGTATTGCACACTCTTTAGATAGTTGATCTTTCTCTTTAGTTGTCTCCTCAGAATCATCAATGAAGTCAAGTAGCAACTCAGAGAGTTTCTCCTTAGATAGAAACTTTATTTTTGTTTTAAGATGTGAGATACTTACCTGTGGTTCTTCATAAGTCTCCTCATCAGATTCTCCAATTGCCATGAGAGCTTGATCTTCTGTCTCACCATCTTCTGATTCTTCATCTGAACTTTCCCCCCAAGCAGCAACCATAGCCTTTGTAGTAGTTTTCTTGGGTTGGACCAGTTCCTTCTTCCTGTTCTTTCTTTCATATCTCTCCTTCCTCCATTCTACTTCCCACTGGGGGCAGTTCTTGATGAGATGATCAGTTTTTCCACACTTGTAGCATCCCTCATTAGCTGGCCTTTCAGGAGCCTTTGCCTTGTTGAAGTTTCCCCCTCTAGAGATGCCTTTCTTCCTCATGAGAAAGTTTCTGAATTCTTTGGTGATCATGGCCATCTCATCATCCTCCAGATCTGCTCCCTCTGTGATCCTTAGTGCTAGACTTCTTTCTTTCTTTGGGGCATCCATTTTCATGGTCTGCCTTCTGAGTTCATAAGCAGTAAGGTTGCCAATCAACTCATCTAGTCTAAGGGTTGCCATATTTTTGGATTCCTGAATGGCAGTTATCTTGCTTTCCCAGGAGATAGGCAGAACCCTTGTCAAAATCTTCTCAACCTTGTCTTCTTCAAGGATGACTCTTCCAAGAGACTTGAGTTCATTAGTCAAGGTTGTGAACCTTGTGTACATCTCCTGAATTGTTTCACCTTCCTTCATAGTGAAGTTTTCATACTGAGAGTATAGCAATGTACCTCTAGACCTCTTCACTTGAGTTGTTCCTTCATGAGCCACTTGTAGAGTATCCCAGATTTCTTTGGCAGTGGTGCAGCTTTGGATTCTGCTTTATTCATCTGGTCCTAGCCCACACACTAGCCACTTCTTGGCCTTGGCATTCTTTTCCCATTTCTTCAGATCCTCAGATGTGCAGTCAGCCCTAGTCTTAGGCACATCTACTCCTTCAGCAGTTTTCTTCATTGTTGCAAGTGGTCCATCAGTGACTATGTCCCAGAGTTCATAGTCATCTCCAATAAGGTAATCCTTAATTCTATTCTTCCACCAAGAATAGTATTGACCGTTGAAGAGTGGTGGCCTTGCAGTTGATTGACCTTCCCAGGTCCCAGGTGGTGCACTCATCTTGATCTTTTCCTAGGTGTTAGCCTTTTCAAGGATAACCCGCTCTGATACCAATTGATGTTTTAGACTTCAATACTACACAATATTACAAGTTAATTGTGCAGTACCCAATTTTCGAGTGCTGTCTAATAAGAAGAACCTGGTTCTTCTTAGTATACTACTTACTACTGTTTGCGGAATAATTAAGCAGTAATAGTAAAGACACGGATTTTTACGTGGAAAACATCGGGCTCAAAAGGTGAAAAAACCACGACCTACTCCTCAGTAGGATTTGCTCAAACTCTTCACTAAAACTCTGAGCCAAAACGGACTTACAAAATAAACTCTTTTGTAATCCTAGGACTAACTCTAATCCTCTTTGTATCAACTAGCCTCTAGCTAATTTCTACAGATTTCAAGCTAACTCTAACTTGATCAATTTGTACCTATTACAATTTGCTTCTAAGAAAGCTGATAAGATACAATATTAAAACTCCTACTACAATCAACTAGACTCAATACACAAACAATGGAACCGTTTCTTCTAGTTGAACTATAGCCTTTGTATCGCAAAACAATTCTGCTTGCAAAATCTCTGGAACTTTTGCTTCAGATCTTGATTCATTTTAGTACTTGTGTGTCACCTCTTTCAGCAGTAATACATTGATTATTTATAGAGTCCATTTGTTGAGTCCATGATTCAATTCTGATCCAACTCTTCCTTGGTAAACGAGTTTGATTGTAACTCAACTTCCTTCCTCTATTTCTGTCCTAGCTGAAATCAACTTCTGTCTTCTCTATCAATTTGCAACCTTTTCGTATTAGGAGACATTCTCTTAGTTCTTTGATACTCAGCAATCACTGATATCTCCTAGACTTGTACGATTCGTGTTCCAACTGCTTCATTCAGATGTGCATGCTATGATGGACCTGGTTCAACTTGACACATTTTGTCAATCTTCAAAACCCATTCAGTGACATGGGCCAACACTAATAATTTTCATCAAGAGAATAACCACCAACTTGCAGTTTAATCCATAACACGGTAAATATCAAAGGAAACCAAATAATTCATAATATTCGACTCACGGTCATGCTTGACAACAACATATAGGTACTCGTCACCTAACCTATACATTGAACATGGTATAAACACGTAGCAAATAAGACTCGATACCTATTCCCTCAAGCTAAGGTTAAGCCAAACTATTACCTTGACTCCAAGAATCCAAATCAAGCCTCAAGAACCGTTATTCCTTTCAAACCCGACTCCGAATCAATCGTATCTATACATAATTGACTCAATAACATCAATAATTGCTTAACGATTCAATTCCAAAGCTTAATTATAGGATTCTCATCATTCTTCCTAAAATTCCAAAAATTGACCCCGAGCTCGCTTGGTCCAAACACGAGGTTCGGACCAAAACCCGATAACCCACTTTCCCACGAGCCCGAATATATAATTTGTTTTGAAATCCTACCCCAAACGAGGTTACATTCCAAAATAATCAAAAAGCCCTAACTCTACCCAAAACCCCAATTTCTACCTTTGATTTCATATTTTTAGACCTAGAATCTAATAGGTGTTAATGAAAATGGAAGGAAACAAGTTGAAGTTTACTTACCTAAGAGATTATGGTGAAAAAATCTCCCAAGAATCACCCGAGAGGAGTGGAGAAGAAGAAGTTTAAGAAAAATGGGTTTAATCCAGTATTGATTCTGTTTTGAACCTTTTAAAATCACTAGGCGAATTTAGTCTATGTGATTGCGAAGAAGGGATTGCGATCGCATAGAGGACTGACTTGCTAAAGAACCGCGATCGCGAAGGAGCTGATGCGATCGCACAACTCTACTGACCCTCACCCTACGCGATCGCATTCAATGAGGTGCAGTCGCACTATACACTACCACCCCCCCCCCAGCTCTCCTATACCCCTATGCAATCACAGACATGACTATGCAGTCGCATAGAGCAACATAATTCCTCTCCTCACACTACACTATGCGATCGCGGGAGGACCTATGCGATCGCATAGTGTTAGACACTAGACACCAGCAAAATGCACTCACACCAGGTTTGTTTTCTGTGTTTTTTGCACTCTGACACCTACCCGAAACTCACCCGAGCCCTCGAGGCTCAAAGCTAACTATGCACACAACCTCAAAAATATCCTACAGACTTATTCAAGTAATTAAACCACTAAAATAACATCATAAACATCGAATTAAACCTCAAAATCAATGAAATTTCTTAAAACTTCCAAAACTTCTAATTTTTTCATTATTGATCCGAATCACATCAAACGAAGTCCGTTTATTACCAACTTCACAGATAACACATATAAAACATATTGAACCTGTTCCGGGCTCTGGAACAATAATACGGGCCTGATATCACAGGTTTCACATCAAGTTTCATTTTCAAAAACCTTTATATTTTTCAGAAAACAATTTTCTTTAAAAATTCATTTCTCGGACTTGGGACCTCGGAATTCGATTTCGGGCATACGTCCAAGTCCCATATTTTTCTACGGACCCTCCGAAACCGTCGAATTATGGGTCCGGGTCCGTTTACTAGAAATCTTGACCAAAGACAACTTTATTCAATTTTTCAATACAAAAAATATCCTTTTTAATCAATTTTTCACATAATGGCTTCCCGGCTACACGCACGGGCTGCGGACACAAATCGAGGTGGGATAGAAAGAGGCTTTCATGGCCTCAGAACACAGATTTAGCTAAAATTACACGGGATGACCATTTGGGTCATCACAATCTCCACCTGTAAAAAACAAACGTTCGTCCTCGAACGGACATATAAAGGTACCTGAATCGGGAAAAAGATGGGGATATCGGCTTCGCATATCGGACTCGGACTCCCTGGTAGCTGCCTCAACAGGCTGACCTCTCCACTGAACATGAACCGAAGGATAACTCTTCGATCTCAACAAACAAACCTGCCGAGCTAATATGGCTACCGGCTCCTCCTCGTAAGTCAAATCCTTGTCCAATTGGACACCGCTGAAGTCAAGCACATGAGATGGATCGGCAATATACCTCCGAAGCATAGATACATGAAACACCGGGTGCACGGCTGATAAACTCGGTGGCAAGGAAAGTCTGTAGGCCACCTCTCCTACCTTGTCCAGAATCTCAAATGGACCAATGTACCTAGGGCTCAACTTGCCTTTCTTTCCTAACCTCATCACGCCCTTCATGGGCGACACCCGAAGAAATACCCGCTCTCCTATCATAAATTCCAAATCACAAACTCTGCGGTCTGCATTACTCTTCTGCCTGGACTGAGCTGTACGAAGTCTATCCTAAATAATCTTCACCTTGTCCAAAGCATCCTGGAATAACTCTGAACCCAACAATCTAGCCTCTCCCGGCTAGAACCACCTGACTGGCGACCGACACCGCCTACCATACAACGCCTCATAAGGGTCCATTTGAATGCTCGACTGATAGCTGTTGTTGTAGGCAAACTCAGCTAAAGGCAAAAACTGGTCCCATGAACCTCCAAAGTCAATGGTACTGCCCGCAACATATCCTCCAAAATCTAATTAGTACGCTGGGTCTGTCCGTCCATCTGAGGATGAAACGCTGTGCTCAACTCAACTCGTGTGCCCAACTCACGCTGAAATACTCTCCAGAAATGGGAGGTAAACTGAGTACCACGGTCAGATATAATGGACACGGGCACACGATGCAATCAAACAATCTCCCTCATGTAGATCTTTTCCAACTTCTCTGAAGAATACGAAACTGATACAAGAATGAAGTGTGCTGACTTGGTCAGCCTATCCACAATGACCCACACCACATTAAACATCCTCTGAGTCTGTGGGAGTCCAACTACAAAATCCATGGTGATACGTTCCCACTTCCACTGGGGAAGCTCAATTTGCTCCATCAAACCATCGGGTCTCTGGTGCTCGTATTTAACCTGCTGACAGTTCAAGCACCGAGCTACATATGCTACAATATCCTTCTTCATCCTCCACCACCAATAATGCTGCCGAAAATCCTCGTACATCTTTGCGGCGCCCGGATGAATGGAATACCGGGAACTATGGGTCTCATGAATACCATCAACATCAGGCACACAAATGCGGCCCTGCATCCTCAAGACTCCATCATCGCCAAAAGTAACATTCTTGGCAACTCCGTGCCGGACCGTATCTCTAAGAACAGATAAATGGTGATCATCATACTGCCTATCTCGAATACGATCGTACAATGAATAACGGGCCGCAGTATGGGCCAAAACACTGCCAGTCTCAGAAACCTCCAATCTCATGAACCGGTTTGCCAAAGCCTGAACATCTAAAGCAAGTGGTCGCTCTCCGACTGGTATATAAGCAAGACTAACCATACTGGATGGCTTCCGGCTCAAAGCATCGGCCACCACATTGGCCTTCCCGGGATGATATAAGATGGTAATGTCATAGTCCTTCAACAGCTCCTACCATCTTCTTTGCCTCATGTTCAACTCATTCTGCTTGAACAGATACTGCAAACTCTTGTGATCCGTGAACACCTCACATAGCACACCATACGGGTAATGCCTCCAAATCTTCAATGCATGAACAATGGCTGCCAACTCTAAACCATGAACTGAATAGTTCTTCTCATGAACCTTCAACTGACGAGAAGCATAAGCTATAACCTTGCCATCCTGCATCAACACTGCGCCAAGTCCATTCCGTGAAGCATCACAATACACGGTATATGGCCCTAAACCTGTAGGCAAAACTAACACTGGTGCCAGGGTCAAGGCTGTCTTGAGCTTCTGAAAGCTCGCCTCACACTCATCTGACAACCTGAACGAGGCACCCTTCTGAGTCAACCTGGTCATCGAGGCTGCAATAGATGAAAAGCCCTCCACAAAGCGGCGATAATAACCTACTAAGCCCAAGAAACTTTGAATCTCCGTAGCTGAGGTGGGTCAAGGCCAATCTCTGACTACTGAAATCTTCTTGGGGTCCACCTGAATACCCTCTACCGATACAACATAGCCCAGAAATGCAACCGAACTCAACCAGAACTCACACTTAGAAAATTTGGCATACAACTGACTATCCCTCAGAGTCTGGAGGACGACTCGAAGGTTCTACTCATGGTCCTCTCGGCTACGGGAGTAAATCAAAATATCATCAATGAAAATGATCACAAATGAGTCCAAATAGGGCCTGAACACTCGGTTCATCAACTCCATAAATGCAGCGGGGGCATTTGTCAACCCAAATGACATCACCAGGAACTCATAATTCCCATACCGAGTGCGAAAAGCTGTCTTAGGGACATCAGACGCCCTAATCCTCAGCAGATGGTAACCAGATCTCATGTCAATCTTGGAAAACACTGTAGCACCCTGAAGATGGTCAAATAAATCATCAATCCTCGGCAAAGGATACTTATTCTTAATAGGAACCTTGTTCAACTGTCGGTAGTCAATACACATCCTCATTGAGCCATCTTTCTTCTTAACAAACAAGATTGGGGCACCCCAAGGAGAAACATTAGGCCTAGTGAAGCCTTTATCCAACAAATCCTGCAACTGATCCTTCAACTCCTTCAGCTCTAGCGGGGCCATAAGATACGGCGGAATAGAAATGGGCCGAGTGCCCGGAGCCAACTCAATGCAAAAATCAATATCCCTATCGGGTGGCATACCCGGCAGGTCAGCAGGGAATACCTCTAGAAACTCACGAACCACGGGCACAGACTCCATAGAAGGAACCTCGGCACTAGAATCACAAACATAGGCCAAATAGGCCAAACAACCCTTCTCGACCATGCGCCGAGCCTTCACATATGAGATTACTTTACCGGAAGAATGACTAGGAGTCCCTCTCCACTCCAAACGAGGTACTCCCGGTAAGGCCAAGGTCACTGTCTTGGCATGACAGTCCAGAATATCATGATAGGGAGATAACCAATCCATCCCCAAAATAACATTGAATTCGACCATATCAAGAAACAAGAGATCTACCTGAGTCTCCAGACCACCGATAACCACTAAGCAGGAATGGTAGACGCGATCTACCAAAATAGAATCACCCACCGGGATAGACACATATACAGAAGTACTCAGGGAATCACGGGGCATACTCAGATAAGGGGAAAAATATGAAGACACATAGGAGAATGTAGAACCCAGATCAAATAAAACCGAAGCATCTCTGCTGCAAACTGTAACCATACCTGTAATGACTGCATCAGAGGCCTCAGACTCAAGCCTGGCAGGAATATCATAGCATCGAGGCGAAGCCCCTTCAACCTGAACATCTCTGGGTCGACCTACTGCAGGCTGACCTCTACCTCTCACAGCCTGTCCTCCACCTCTAACCGTCTGGCCTCCACCTCTGGCACCTCGACCTCCACCCCTAGCTGGTAGAGGGGGAGGGGGTGCACCTGGTGCGGGAATCATAGCACGAGAACCCTGATACTGAGAACCACCAGAACCTCGAGGGAAAAACCTGGAAATGTGCCCCATACCACCGCAAGTGAATCAAGACCTCGGCTGCTGAGACTGCTGGCCCTGAAACTGTCCTTGTCGACCAGAGTAACCACCCTGAAAGCTCTGAATCGGCGGTGCACTGATAGGAGCTGATGGTGCACTGCGGGATACCTGAAGTGTCGACTGGAATGGGCTAGGAGGATGACCTCTGCCAAAGGAATCTCTGCCTCCAGATGAGGCATCACTAAATCGACCGAAATGACGAGGTCTCTTGTCAGACCACTGCCCTGTGATAAGACCATCTCAATACGCCTGGACACATTGGCCGCATCCTAAAAATGAGATATCAGTACCTGTCTCCCTGGCCATCTGAAGTCTAATAGGCTGAGCTAGACCCTCAATAAACCTCCTCTCCCTCTCACGATCAGTGGGGAGTATCATGATAGCATGTTGGGCCAAAGTGGTGAACCTGGTCTCTTACTGTGTGACAGTCATAGATCTCTGCTGGAGGCGCTCAAACTACCTCTGATAGTCCTCTCTCTGGGTGTTTGGAAGAAACTTCCCCAAGAATAACTCGGAAAACTGAGCCCAAGTCAAAGGTGAATACCCAGTTGTTCTGGTTAAGCAATAGTCCCTCCACCAAGTCTTGGCGGTACCAGAAAGACGGAATGTAGCAAAATCGACCTCATCGGTCTCCACAATGCCCATGTTCCAAAGAACCTCAAAGCATCTGTCCAAGTAATCCTGGGTATCCTTTAATGGTGCACCAGTGAAAGTAGTAGGGAATAACTTGGTGAACAGATCTAATCTCCATAGGGAATCAACAGACATAGCTGCTCCCTCAACTGCCGGTGCCACAATACCCGGCTGAACTACTCCAGCTGTCTGAGTTGCTGGAGACTGGAACTGAGGAGCTAGCTACTATGGTGTGCGAGTAGCAGGAGTCTGGGTCCCTCCCCCAGCCTGAGAGAGGACTAGTGCAGTAGGAAGAAGACCGGCCTGAGCCACGCTCTCCATAAGTCCCACTAAGTGGACAAGAACGTCCTGAAGTACCGGGGTAGCAATGAACCCCTCTGGGACCTGAGATGGTCCAACTGGAACTGTCTAAGCGGGAATCTCCTCGGAAAACTCTACCTGAGGATCCTCAACTAGGGCTACTGCTCTGGGCTGAGCCCTGCCCCGGCCTCGGCCCCTCATAGGAGTTGCGACTGGAGTATCGGGCTGTTGACTGGAACCTGGGGAAGCACGCGTCCTCTCCATCTGCGAGAGAATATAATAAAAACTCAATTAGTATTCAGAATGTAAGTCGCACGACATAGAAGAATAGATTTGAAGTCATTCCTAACTTTGCAGCCTCTGCGGGACAAGTACAGACGTCTCCGTTTCGATCCCTTAGACTCTACCAAGTTTGTCCGTGAATTGTGAGACCTAAGCAACCTAGTGCTTTGATACCAACTTGTCACGACCCGAAATCCCACCTTCAGGCCGTGATGGCGTATAACGTCGAACCCGCTAGACAAGCCAACGTTATGGTTATTACATTTATTTCTTTATTATTGACAATTGAAATAACAATGATAAACTAGAACAATTATCATTAAAAGAGCGGAAGATAAGAAATTCAACAACTTAAATAATAAATCTTACAAAATTCCTTAAATGTACCCCCAGAACCGGTGTTACGATCTCACAGACAGTCTAAGATTTACTAAAAATAAGGGTCTGAAATAAATAAGTACAGCTGTCTTGGAAATACATGAAAAGACAGAAAAGGAAAGGGATGGGAGGTGACGCCAAGGCCTGCGGACGCCTGCAGAACTACCTCAGTGTCGCCTGTGGACTGAAGGATACTCCCTTGATCACTGTCCACCGGGTCCGGTACCGTAATCTGCACAACATAAAGAAGTGCATGTGTAGCATCAGTACAACCGACCCCATGTACTGAGTAAGTGCCGAGCCTAACCTCGGCGAAGTAGTGACGAGGCTAGGACAGGACAACAAATAAACACCTATACAATTCAATAATATAACAGAAAATAATGACAGGAAGTAAGCAAGTAAGTACAACAACGGGGGAGAACATGCTGGGGAAAAAAGGGTAACAACTACTGAAATGACGGAACAAGAAAACAATTGAAATAATCAAGTACCAGCAAGAATTTAACAACTCTGAACAAATAAGTAAATAGAAACGGCACGGCATGTCCCCTCGTGCTATAATATTACAAAAACACGGCACGGAATGTCCCCTCGTGCATACATAAATAATCACTCGACACGGAATGTCCCCTCGTGCATAGTTATCAACATAAACACCACAATTTGCAGGAAACTCAATAGCAAGAAACCTTAAATGCACAGATATAGTCAACAAGAATACTACCGTCTCGGTAAGGGACACAACTATAACCAATCCTACACATGTGTATAAATCAACAAAGTACTCCTCAACTGATCAACTACTCAACAGTACTCATAACTAATAATTTTCATCAAGAGAATAACCACCAAGTTGCAGTTTAATCCATAACACGGTAATTGTCAAAGGAAACTAAATAATTCATAATATTCGACTCACGGTCATGCTTGACAACAACATATAGGTGATCGTCACCTCACCTATACATTGAACATAGTATAAACACGTAGCAAATAAGACTCGATACCTATTCCCTCAAGCTAAGGATAGGCCAAACACTTACCTCGACTCCAAGAATCCAAATCAATCCTCTAGCACCGCTTTTCCTTTCGAACCCGACTCCGAATCAATTGTATCTATACATAATTGACTCAATAACATCAATAATTGCTTAAATATTCAATTCCAAAGCTTAATTATAGGATTCCCATCATTCTTCCTAAAATCCCAAAAATTGACCCTTGGCCCGCTTGGTCCAAATACGAGGTTCTCACCAAAACCCGATCATCCATTCCCCACGAGCCCGAATATATAATTTGTTTTGAAATTCGACCCCAAAACGAGGTCACATTCCCAAATAATCAAAAAGCCCTAACTCTGCCCAAAACCCCAATTTCTACCTTTGATTTCATGTTTTTAAACCTAGAATCTAATAGATGTTAATGAAAATGGAAGGAAACAAGTTGAAGTTTACTTACCTAAGAGATTATGGTGAAAAAGTCTCCCAAGAATCGCCCAAGAGGAGTGGAGAAGAAGAAGTTTAAGAAAAATGGGTTTAATCCTGTATTGATTCTGTTTTGAACCTTTTAAACTCACTGGGCAAAATTAGTCTATGCGATCGCGAAGAAGGGATTGCAATCGCATAGAAGACTGACCTGCTAAAGAACCGCGATCGCGAAGGAGTTGCTGCGATCGCACAGCTATATTGACCCTCACCCTGCGCGATCGCATTCAATGAGGTGCGGTCGCACTGTACATTAATAGCCCCCCCCCCCCTCCCCAGCTCTCCTATATCCCTATGCGATCGCAGACATGACTATGTGGTCGCATAGAGCAACAAAATTCCTCCTCTCAAACTACACTATGCGATCGCGGGAGGACCTATGCGATCGCATAGTGTTAGACACCAGACACCAACAAAATGCACTCACACCAGATTTGTTTTCCTATGTTTTTGCACTACGACACCTACCCGAAACTCACCCGAGCCCTCAGAGCTCAAAACCAACTATGTACACAACCTCAAAAACATCCTACGGACTTATTCGAGTAATCAAACCACTAAAATAACATCATAAACATCGAATTAAACCTCAAAATCAATGAAATTTCTTAAAACTTCCAAAACTTCTAAATTTTCCATTTTTGATCCGAATCACGTCAAACGAAGTCCGTTTATTACCAAACTTCACAAATAACACATATAAAATATATTGAACCTCTTCTGGGCGCCGAAACCATAATACGGGCCTGATATCACAGGTTTCACATCAAGTTTCATTTTCAAAAACTTTTATATTTTTCAGAAAACAATTTTCTTTAAAAATTTATTTCTCGAACTTGGCACCTTGGAATTCGATTTTGGGCATACGCCCAAGTCCCATATTTTCCTACGGATCCTCCGGGACTGTCGAATCACGGGTGCGTGTCCGTTTACCAAAAATGTTGACCAAAGTCAACTTTATTCAATTTTCAATATAAAATATCCTTTTTATCAGTTTTTTACATAATGGCTTCCCGACTACACGCCCGGGATGCACACGCAAATCAAGGTGGGATAGAAAGAGGCTTTCATGGCCTTGAAACACAGATTTAGCTAAAATTACATGGGATGACCTTTGGGTCATCACACAAACCCTACAATCTTCTTGCGATCTCCACTACCTGCTGGTTTGCGATGTCCATCTCCAACTCTTGATCCATGCTGAATCTGATAGCAAGGTTGAGCCCCTCGATAAATTGATGAACTCGCTCTCCGACAGTAGTAACCAAGCTGGTCTGGACAAGTCACTGAACTGGACTGCATACTCTGATACGGTCATAGAACCCTGGCGCAACTGCTCAAACTCTACACGTCATGTATCCCTGAGACTCTAGGGAACAAACTCCCTTAAGAATATATCTAAGAACTAATCCCAGGTGAGTGCAGCCGCCTCGTCCGGACTACCCAACTCATACGCGGGACACCACTCACAAGTCACTCCCTTAAGCAGGAAAAGAGTGAAATCAACCCTATTAGACTCCTCAATACCCATAATAAGGTGGATACGGTGGCACTCCTCGAGAAAACCCTAGGCATCCTCTAACACTACCCCGCTGAAAGTAGGAGGGTGGTACTTCTTGTACCTCTCGAGCCTTATCTGCTCCCCCTCAGAAGCTACTGCCCTAACCTCAGGATTAATTGGGGCGACGAATGTCCTGGTATGACCTCTAGGACCTGTTCAACATGGACCCGTTGCTCTAGGGTATGTGCGGCAAGTGGAATCAACCCTGCCTGAGCCAGAGTGCCAAACATGCTCAAAACCTGGGCGAGGGTCTCTTGAAGTGCTGGGGCAGTAACAGGCATCTCAGGTGCCTACTCTCCAATTGGAGCTACCGATGGCTCCTCTGTACCAGCTCGTGTAGGTGCTCTGGTTGCACGACATGGACGTCCTCGGCCTCTACCCCAGCCTCGACCTCTAGCGACTTTAGTATGGGGCAGGGGTGTCTGGTAATTCGATCCATTTGTATGTGTCCTCACCATATGTGAGAGAATAAAAAGACAGATTAGAATCCCAAAGTCAACAATTTTGCACGATAAGGAATCAAAGAAGTGAAGCTTTTCCTAACATTTCCATAGCCTCCCGAAGATAAGTACAGATGTCTCTGTACCGATCCGCGAGACTCTACTAAACCTGCGTGAGACTCATACCACCTATAAACCTAGAGCTTTGATACCAACTTGTAACAACCCCAAATCCCTCTGTAAGATGTCGTGACGACACCTAGTCTCTAAGACTAGGTAATCCTAACAAACATACGGATATGAAAGAACCAAATAATCTAAAAACTCAAAAAACTCAACAACATATATAAAAAGGGAAATCTCTACATATCAAAGTATATACAATAGCCCAAAACCCGGCGTAATACAAGTCACAAGCTATATGACAATACAAAAACCATTATTATACAACTCTATTTAGTAAAGAAGGAAAGTATAAAGAGGTATAGAAGGGGACTGTGAGGCCTGCGGACACGAGCATGTATACCTTCAAGTATCAAAATGCAAACTTCGCTCACTAGTGTCGTGACTGAGAAGATGTATCTGGATGTGCAAAAGTGTAGTATGAGTACACCACAACGGTACCTAGTAAATACCAAGCCTAAACTCTGTAGGTTAGTGATGAGGTAAGGTCAAGTCCCTACTAGAATAACAATAAGAAACAAGGGCAAAAGATATGACGATACAATTGTAATAACAATGGAAATGAACCAAATATGGAATTTATCAAAAATTAACTACACAAAACAAAGGCAGATAATACAACATGGAGGGAAACGTGGATTGGCGTGTTAAGGAAACAAACAACCAAGACAAGTACATCAAATAGAGAAAGATCAACAGGGTCCACTACCGAGGTACCTCCTGTTGATACCCAATATTTCCCAAAATATTTTTAAATTGCATATATACCTTCAAAATCATGCATTAGTAACAATTGATATTTTTTCATAATTTTTCAACATTTTTATTAATTTGTCCAGTATTTTATCTCCAATAGATAACTATAAAATTGCATCACAAATGATTTCAAAGGTATTTGTTGATTTAATTTATTGTTTATGGTCCTATTAAGACCAAATTATTTCATAATTAGCCAAATTGGCATCTTTTAGCTATAATTGTAATAACTTTACAATTATAGCCCAAGCATATAATTTTATACTATTTTTCACCATAAATTAGTCATTTGTATTTTTAAATACTAAATAATCATTTTAAACTATTTTCTATGCATGAAATTCAATTTTTATAATTACTAGCTATTTTATAAATTATTTTTAATTAATTTGAATTGTGTATTTAACAAATAGCCTATTCTATTTCAATTTTAGCCTAATTAGACCAGCCCAAACACCTAATTATACTCAGCCCAATACCACAAGCCCAATCCACTAATCTACCTGACCCCATATCTAATTAAATGATGTTTTATACGTCAATACCACACAAGAGGGGGGTGATTTGTGTGGTGTCCAATTTTCGAGTGCAATCTCTATAGAAGAAGCTGGTTGTTCTTGGTGTTCCAACTTCTACTGTTTGCGGAAAAGTAACTGCAGAAATTAAATAACACAACAATTTTACGTGCAAAATACCTAGTTCAAAAGGTAAAAAAACCACGACCTACTTCCCAGTAGGATTTTCCCAAACTCTTCACTACAACTCTGAGCCAAACAACATTTACAAAATAAACTCTTTTGTAAACCTAAGGACTAACTCTAATCCCTTTGTGGCAAACTAGCCTCTAGCTAATTGCGACAAACTTCAAGTTAACTCTAACTTGAACACTGTGTACCTATTACAATTGCTTCTAATAAAGCTGAAAGATACAATATTTAATCACCTACTACAAACCAACTAGACTCAAAAGATAACAGATGGAACTGGTTCTTCTAGCTGGTTCAAGTAGCTTTTGTGTCGCACAAGGATTCTTCTTGCAAAATTGCTTTGGTAATTTTGCTTTCAGTTCTTGTTTCACTTCTATTTTTGTGCGATCAATTCTTCAGCAGGAATGCTTCAACAATTTATAGAATCCGAAGTTGAGATGTGGTTGTTCAGTTCTAGTGCAACTCTTCCTTGGTGGAAGAGTTTGTGTTCATCTCAACTTCCTCGATTGTTTATGTCCTTGCTGAATTCGAACTCTTTCTTCTTATCACTTTGCAACCTTTTCGCTTTAGGATACCACCTCTTAGTTCATAGATAATTCACAGATCGTGTTTATCTCTTGTGCATGTACTCTTCTTGTGCCAATGGGTCTGTTTGATAATGTTTGCCCTGATGGACCTGGTTCAACTGGGTAGGCATTTGTCAATCTTCAAAACCATGCAGTGACTTGGTTCAACAAATTCCCCCTTTTTGATGATGACAAACTCTGTGCTCAGCCATGTACATACTTCAATCCAACATAGACACTTTGTAAAGTTTTTAAGCATTTATCATAGAGAGACCAGGTTCATTAGGTTATAAAATATCACAAAAATCTTTGAAGCACATATCTTCCCCCTTTTGGCATCATCGAAAAGTTGCGAAATGATAAACTTACCAGAGTTATTAACAATTACTCATGGCCATTGAGGCAACTGCAGGTGCAAAGCATGATTAATCATCAAAATAAACTAATCAAATGTAAGCTATTTAAGAAACTGAGACAGAATCAATAACCAAAAAGCAAATTCATTGATTAGATCATAGATCAAGAACCATACACAAAATGAATTAAAAACAGTCGCAACCATGAGCAGAACAACAAAAGAACATAACAAGATAAAATCCCAAACTGGGCATTGAAGGGGTTTTGGTGGCACTGGACTCCTAGGGCTGGGAAGGCGCAGATGAGGTTGTGGTCTTGGCTTGAAGAAGGGAGAGAATTTGTTGAAGAAGACCCTAATTCTTCTCCTTCTCTTTGGCTAATTCAGTTCTGAGAGCATCCTGCTCAGCTTCAACCTCAATAAGGCGATATTTCAATCGAAGGATCTCCGCATCCTTTATCTCACCTTCCTGCACAAGTGACCTGACCTTGCTGTTACCAGGCATTTTCCTAGATGAACCAGGTTCATCCTCAGGAACATTTACAATGTAGTCATAGGTCAGCAGTGTATTCTTCCCAAAATAGTCCTTAGCAGTAGCCATCTCAGCTTTCTTCACAGGAACCTTGAAGTGGGCAAGCACAGCAGTTAGAATAAATCCATACGGTATAGCATGTGCCTTTGCTCCATTCACAACTATGTCCAAGAGCTGGATGATGAAAGCAGGCAAAGATCTGCTTACCCCTGTACAAGCATTCCATAAGCGTGAGGTCCAAGTAGCTGGCAATGTGCCTTCACTCTTGTCTTGGCAGCAGAAACTTGATCACAAACTCAAAGAACAGTTTGTGCTGAGGTCGCATCTCGCTCTAGAATACTGCCCTGGGCTCAGATTCTTAATCATTCTCACAGAAAAACCTGGTGATGTTGAGAGATGAGGACATACCATATAGATTAGGCCATCTTTTCCTTGTATAGTCATCATAACCCTCAGCAGGGATATTCAGTATCTCCCCCAACTCCTTTGTATCAAATGAGATTTCAGCTCCATGAACCCTGGTAGTTACCCTGCCATCCTTGACAACTGCGTTGGCCATAAATTCAACAACCTCATTTCTAGACAGCCGTCCTTCTAGGTGAAGAACCATGTCCTTCCACCCTTGCACGTCTAGGGTATCCATCAGGAAAATCATCCCTGATTCCTCAAGGTCTCTAACCAGCTTTCCCTTCAAGATAGTACGCTTGCCAAACATGGTGAGTTTGTCAGTCTCTTCACCAGACTCTTCCTCTTCTCCTCCACTCCATTCATCATCATCAATAATCTTGAGTTTTCTTAACTCAAACCTGGTCCTCTTTGCAATGGTAGAGGGTGTGGTAGACACAGATGTTGACTTCTTGGAAGAAGCCTTAGCTTTCTTGGGTTTAGGTGTCTCAAGCACAACTGGAGCAGGTTGCTCCTCATGATGGACCAGGTCAATCGCATCATCATCAATAGTAACTGCCTCAACAGGCTCTCCCACTTTTGTCTTTCCCTTGGCAGCCTTATTCTTTTTGCTCTCTCTCAGAGCTTTTTCCAATTATTCTTCTCCTTGCTTGACAACACTTCTTGTAGCTCGAATCTGTGGGGCAGGAGCATCAGCAGATAATGAAGCTTTCCTCTTCTTTGTTGGAACTGGGGTAGTAGCCTTCTTGGACTTAGGAGTTCTTTTCTTTTTGGGATTATAGGACTCCCCCAACTACCTTAGCATCTCAGCCAACATCTCCTCAATAGATGAACCAGGTTCATCTACTGATTGTTGTAGGCTCTTCAGACCTGCTGCTGCTTCCCCAGAAATGCTTCCCCCTAAAGTTGTAACTCCTTCCTCATAAATCACAGGAGCGGGGCCACAAATAGCTAGAGTGGCATCGTCCTCCCCAGATCCCCTTACTAAGCTACCTTCTCCATCTCTCTCAAGGTTTACATTTTTACCAAGTTTTCTCCGCCTATCCGGTATATCTACATCCATAATCGATCCAACCAAAACAAATATGTTTTCATCCATATCAGTTGCATACCCAACTTCAAGATTTCCCTGTTCAGTGTCAGATGAACCTGGTGCTTCATCCTCATTAGCGGATTTGAAGGATTCACTAGAGGATTCAGAATCTTGGACCTTGCTAGCTTGAAGTATTTCTTCTAAAATTTTGGCACGAGTACCAGAAGCAACTGATTTTCTGGCAAAAACTTTCACTCTACGTGCCCTGGGTGCTGAAGTAGGGTTAGGTGTAGGTTCAGGAGTAGGTTCAAGAACTGGAGGGTTTTGGGGGGTTGAAGATCTGGATGGAGAATGTGAAATGTATATTGATGGAGAATTAGAACTAGAATCACCGTCCTCATAATCATGGGTGGAGAAGGAAGATGAAACAGGGGGTGGTGAAGACATTTTTTTGAAGAATTTGGAAGAGAAGAAAGTTGATCAGTTTTGGTTTTAGAGGGATGAATAACTAGGTTCGACGGTTATGCTTTTGAAGAGGGGAGATAATGATGGCCTTTTAAAGATGTGGTCATTAATTGTACAATGGGCAGATGTATTAGTCAAGTGGTAGTCTAATTGCTGTAGGAGTGTCATTGATTAGACGGTTAGGGATCCCTAAATCTAGGCTAATTAAGATACGATGGAACTCTTTGGAACTGGTTCATTTTAGGATAAGTACATAGAATTTGAAATGAACCAAATATTGATAGAGTCTTGATCACGTGTGACTATAATTAGTTCAATAAGTGTATGGAGATGAGCACGTACCTTGTCAGTCAGATGAACTAGCAGCGATGAATCAGGTTCATCGTGTTAATGTCTTTAATTTGCCTCAATTTACAAAGATATAAAAACATCATTAGCAACCAGGGAATCATATTAATACATGGCAAGAGAGTATGGCAGTAAAGTCATAATACTAAGCAATGATTAGTCTTGTAAATTATCTATTTTAGTGTTTTTAGCCAAAAAAATAAAAAAATTCAATTTGTTTTTCATTTTTTTTCAACTAGGTGATCTTAATCATCCCTAATTCAAGCCGTTTCTCTCAAAATTCTCCCTACTCAGTGCTTTAGTAAAGAAATTTGCAATTTGTTTGTCAGTAGCACAAAATTCAATTGAGATCATTCCTTTTTCATAGTTATCCCTTAGGAAATGGTGTCTAACATCTATTTGCTTGGTTCTTTTATGATGAACCGGGTTCTTCGTCATACTAATTTCACTAGTGTTGTCACAGAAAATAGGAATGCATCCAACCTCTATACCAAAGTACATAAGTTGTTGCTTGATCCATAGCAACTGAGCACAGCATGAGGCTGCAGCCACATATTCAGCCTCAGCAGTAGACAAGGCTACTGAATTTTGTTTCTTGGTGGCCCAAGACACAAGGCAAGAGCCCAAAAAGTGAGCCATGCCTGAAGTACTTTTCATGTCAACCAGGAAACCTGCATAATCTGCATCAACATATCCTGCAAGGTCGAAATTACTACCTTTAGGATACCAAAGGCATAAATCAGTAGTGCCTTTCAAATATATCAGAATTCTCTTCACTGCAGTTAGATGGGACTCCTTTGGATTTGCCTGAAACCTAGCACACAGTCCTACACTGAACACAATATCAGGTCTGCTAGCAGTGAGATATAATAAAGACCCAATCATCCCTCTGTATAGCTTATGATAAATGGATGAACCAGGTTCATCCACATCTAATTTTGTAGTTGTGGCTATGGGGATGTCAATTTCTTTTGAGTCTTCCATTTTAAATCTGTTAAGCAATCCCTTCACATATTTTTGTTGATGGATCATTGTTCCATTTGAGTTTTGCTTGATTTAAAAGCCTAAGAAGAAGTTTAGCTCACCCATCATACTCATCTCAAACTCACTCCCCATAAGTTTAGCAAATTCCTTACTCAATTTTTCAGAGGTCGCCCAAAATATGATATCATCCACATATATTTGCACAACCATGATGTCTTGTTGTTGTGGAACAGGATCAGGGCCAAGGTCCAAAGTACTTTGCAGTTGAGTTCCCCCTGTCATGTTGATCGGGGTAGTTGGACTTGCTCCATCACCTGCTCTATCTTCCATAATTGCTTCAATTTGTTCACTGCTTCTGACCAGTCCAAACTCCTCATCTTCTGGTTCCTGTCTCTCAGAAAGAGTGTTAGTTTCATCAAAGACAACATGCACACTCTCTTCTACACACATAGTTCTTTTATTATACACTTTATAAGCTTTGCTATGTGATGAATATCCCAAGAATACTCCCTCATCACTTCTGGGATCAAATTTACCTAGGGAATCTTTGCCATTGTTGTGCACAAAGCACTTGCATCCGAAAGCCCTAAGGTGGGATATGTTGGGCTTTCTCCCTTTAAGTAATTCATAAGGAGTTTTCTCTACCAGTGGCCTGGTCATGCATCTATTTATTATGTAGCATGCAGTGTTTATTGCTTCTGCCCAGAAGCTGTGAGGTAGTTTTCTAGAAAGAAGCATGGTTCTGGCCATGTCGTCAAGAGTTCTGTTCTTTCTTTAAACAACCCCATTTTGCTGTGGGGTTCTAGGGGCAGAAAAGTTGTGATTGATACCATGTTCATCACAGAACTCAGAAAACTTTGCATTCTCAAATTCAATACCATGATCAGATCTTATTGATGCTAGTTGATTTTCCAACTGTTTTTGAGTTTTTCTAACAAATAAAGTTGACATATCAAATGCTTCATCTTTAGATGTCAGAAATAAGTTCCAAGTGAACCTTGAGTAATCATCAACTAGCATCATTACATATTTCTTACCACCTCTGCTCAGAGTTCTCATAGGACCACATAAGTCTATATGAACCAGTTCCAACGTCCTGGTGGTACTAACCATTTTCTTGCTTTTGAATGAGGATCTTACATGCTTCCCCCTTGCACATGCCTCACAAACTTTGTCTTCCTTGAACTTAATGTTAGGAAACCCTACCACTAAGTCCTTACAGACTAATTTGTTAAGTTGAATCAGACTCGCGTGACCAAGTCTTTTGTGCCAAAGGAAGGGATCACTGTCCAACACACTTAAGCAAGTGAGTTCATTTTCAGACAGTGTGGACAAGTCTATGAAATATATGTTATTCATTCTTTTTCCCTGCAAAACAATCTTGTCAGTAAGCAGGTTAATCACAAAAAGTGAAAGCAACCAGATTACCTTGTCACACAATTGTGACACACTGATCAGACTATATTTCAAGCCATCTATCAAGTACACATGTTCAATTGAACGTGTGTCGTCCTTACCTACCTTACCAACCCCTATAATTTCACCTTTCTTTCCATTTCCAAAGGAGACATTTCCTCCTTTGAGGTTTTCAAGTGAAAGGAATTGTTCCTTGTTCCTTGTCATATGTTTTGAGCAGCCATTATCCAAGTACCAAATTTGGCTGCTTCCTCTTATTTGAACCTACAAAAAGAAATCAGGGGTTAGTTTTAAGAACCCAAACTAGTTTGGATCCTTTTCTATGAGAGAAAGGATGAATTAAGCTTTTTCTGGCCCAATTTGGTAACCAGTTTTTCTTTTTAACAAAACTCTCATTTCTTCGACTGGCCTGCTTTTTTGCAGTACATTCAATTTTGTAATGACCAGTCTTACCACAATGGGTGCAGATTTTATTCTCAGGGAGAGTGAGATACTTGCTTTTGGGATCCCACTTGGGCAGTTGACTCCCAAAGCCAAGTCCTCTCCGGTTGCTACTATGGTTTTCTTGAAGCCATGTTAAGGCATCAGAGGATTTATTCCATTTACAAGTTCGATCTAACTCATGTTTGTCGTTACCAAGTTCTTCTTTAAGAGTCCTTATTTGTTCATCCTTGGTATACATCTTATCTTTTAGTTTTCCCATATTTTCTTCTAACATGGTATGAGAATGATCAACAAACTTTTTACTGGATCCTAGCTTTAACTTTTAAATTTTCAGATTTTAGCTCTAGAATCTCAGTTTCAAGTGGATGAACCTAGTTCATCAGGACAGTGTTTTTCTTTTCAGATTCACTTACTCTGATTTCCAGGTTCATGCATTTTCCTTTTAGCATTGCACATTCTTTAGAGAGTTGTTCTTTCTCTTTGGTTGTTTCTTCAGAATCATCCATGAAATCCAGTAGCAACTCATAGAGTTTCTCTTTAGATAGGAACTTTATTTTGTATTTGAGATGGGAAATACTTACCTCTGGTTCTTCATATGATTCCTCATCGGATTCTCCAATTTCCATGAGCGCCTGTTCTTCATTCTCACCATCTTCTAATTCTTCATCTGAGTTTTCCCCCCAAGCAGAAACCATAGCCTTTGTTGTGGTTTTCTTGGGTTGGACTAGTTCCTTCTTCCTGTTCCTTCTTTCAAATATCTCCTTTTTCCATTCCAATTCCCACTGAGGACAATTCTTGATATGGTGGTCAGTCTTTCCACACTTGTAGCATCCCTTGTTGACTGGCCTTTCTGTAGATTTAGCTTTGTTGTAGTTTCCACCTCTTGAGATGCTCTTTTTCCTTATGAGGAAGTTTCTGAATTCCTTAGTGATCATGGCCATCTCATCTTCCTCCAGATCTGCTCCCTCAGTGATTCTCAATGCTAGACTCCTTTCCTTCTTTGGAGCATCCATTTTCATTGTCTGCCTTCTGAGTTCATAGGAAGTAAGGTTTCCAATAAGCTCGTCCAATCTGAGGGTTGCCATATTTTTGGATTCCTGGATAGCAGTGATTTTGCTTTCCCAGGAAATTGGCAAGACCCTTGTCAGGATCTTCTCCACCCTGTCCTCTTCAAGAATGACTCTACCAAGTGACTTGAGTTCATTTGTCAGAGTTGTGAACCTCGTGTACATCTCTTAGATTGTCTCTCCTTCTTTCATAGTAAAGTTTTCATACTGAGAGTATAGTAGAATACCTCTTGATATTTTCACTTGAGGTGTTCCTTCATGGGCTACTTGCAAGGTATCCCAAATTTCTTTGGCAATGGTGCAGCTTTGGATTCTGCTATACTCGTCTGGACCTAGTCCACACACTAGCCACTTTTTTGGCCTTAGCATTCTTCTCCCATTTAATCAGATCCTCAGCAATGCAGTCAGCTCTAGTTTTTGGTATATCTACTCCTTCAGCAGTCTTCTTCATGGTGGCTAGAGGACCATCAGTGACTATGTCTCAAAGCTCATAGTCTTCTCCAATCAAGTGGTCATTCATCATGTTCTTCCACCAAGAGTAATACTGGCCATTAAAGGGTGGTGGCCTTGCAGTTGATTGACCCTCCCAGTTTCCAGGTGGTGCACTCATTTTGATCTTTTCCAAGGTGTTAGCCTTTTCAAGGATAACCTGCTCTGATCCCAATTGATGTTTTATACGTCAATTCGACACAAGATAGGGGGTGATTTGTGTGGTGTCCAATTTCTGAGTGCAGTATCTATAGAAGAACCTGGTTCTTCTTGGTGTTCCAACTTCGACTGTTTGCGGAAAAGTACTTGTAGAAATTAAAGAACACAGCAATTTTACGTGGAAAACACCTGGCTCAAAGGGTGAAAAGACCACGACCTACTTCCCAGTAGGATTTTCCCAAACTCTTCACTACAACTCTGAACCAAACAACATTTACAAAATAAACTATTTTGCAAACCTAAGGACTAACTCTAATCCCTTTGTGGCAAACTAGCCTCTAGCTAAGACAAACTTCAAGTTAACTCTAACTTGATCAATGTTTACCTATTACAATTGCTTCTAATAAATCTGAAAGATACAATATTTAATCACCTACTACAAACCAACTAGGCTCAAAAGATAACAGATGTAACTGCTTCTTCTAGCTGGTTCAAGTAGCTTTTGTGTCGCACAAGGATTCTGCTTGCAAAATTGCTTTGGTAATTTTGCTTTCAATTCTTGTTTCACTTATGTCTTTGTGCGATTAATTCTTCAGCAAGAATGCTTCAACAATTTATAGAATCCGTAGTTGAGATGTTGTTGTTCAGCTCTAGTGCAACTCTTCCTTGGTGGAAGAGTTTGTGTTCATCTCAACTTCCTCGAATGTTTATGTCCTTGCTGAATTCGAACTCTTTCTTCTTATCACTTTGCAACCTTTTCGCTTTAGGAGACCACCTCTTAGTTCATAGATAATTCACAGATCATTTTTATCTCTTGTGCATGTACGCTTCTTGTGCCAATGCATCTGTTTGATAATATTTGCCCTGATGGACCTGGTTCAACTGGGTAGGCATTTGTCAATCTTCAAAACCATGCAGTGACTTGGTTCAACATTAAATCTTGGATTGATCAACGGACCAGATTCTCCCTTACCTAATTTAACCTAAACGACCTACCACCCCCCTCCCTCATTCTCTCATTCTCTCTGCCGTCTCATTCTCTCATTCTCTCTTAAGCTATCTGCCCAACCATGGCTCCTGCTCGCTCGCCAGTATTTATGCTGGTTCCACCACCACCCCTAGCCTCTATGGCTCCCTCTCCATGGACGGATTCTTGCATCCCTGAGGTCCTCAAGGGACTAGTTGGCAGCTCACTCACACCTATGGCATGTTCTTGCCGTTCTC
Organism: Nicotiana undulata; assembly: GCA_005239495.1. NCBI lineage: Eukaryota > Viridiplantae > Streptophyta > Magnoliopsida > Solanales > Solanaceae > Nicotiana > Nicotiana undulata. The sequence continues at coordinate 20,725 of ML291058.1, read as the reverse complement.
ATGCCACCTTGGCCCGTCTAAGTAAGATCGTCCTATTTTTATTACTAAACCTATGGATTCTAAGCCGGAACCTCTCTATCTGTGGGTTATCTCTCTCAAAACCCCTAATTTATCTCTTGACTTTTCAGATCTGTAATAGATTTAAGAGTATTATGAGTTATTTTACTGTTTTCCATGAGATTTTTTTTCTGATTTTTCAAAACGTCTCTTCATCTCCATAACTAGGGTTCTTTTTTCAAAACTACTTTTACTCTGATTTTAAGTGTTATTCTATAATCTTTACTATGTTTAAACAGTTTATTTAGGTTTTCCCCTTTTACCTGATTAACTATGTTAAAACCCTTATTCTTTTGGTTTTAATCCTGGGTTCTGAGACTGTCTTTGCTCATTTGTTCGTTTGATTTGTATGAATGCCTGTTTCTCATGAACATGTCCTAATTTTCTGTGATTTCTACCCTACTATGCTTATTAGGGTTTTTGATTTTGCTTCTCCCTGCCTATACTATGATTATTCCGTTCATTCACAGAAGTATGTAGTAATTTCCTTTAATCAGTACTATTTTTTTTTTGAATCCCTAATTTCTTGTGATTGATACCCTTTATTGATTTCCGACTTCTAAATTATTTTTCTTGCCTTATATTGACTATACTGTTAACTGATTCTTATGTTCTTTCCTTAATTAGAATCTCATGTACCCGGCCTTAATTACATGTTCTATACTTACTGTGTTTGAATTATTTCCTTATTTTGTTATATCTCAGCTACATATAATCTCTTTCCTTATTTGTTACCTATCTTTTACCATTTGAAATTAACTCCCTTAATTAAGGGAGTTCTTGCACTGATTTTACTCTAGCTGATTCTGAGTTCCATAATTACTGTACAATTTCCATTCTTACCTAGTTTTCAAACTACTATATATATATGGCTCTCTTTACAGTCTTCAAACACAGAAGAACACATTAGTTCAACTCTCTCTCACACTCAAAGCTTTTCTGCTTTCTTTCTTGCTACTTGCTACTACTACTGAATTAGTTGGCTGCACGCCAAGGCTAATTATTGCACTCTCTTGTTTTTCACTTTGTGTTTACTCTCTTTACTTGTATGTTCTGGTTTTAAATTCAAGCTCTCAAACCAATGTGTTTCCTACTGCTTCCGTTTATCATATTCTTGGTCTGTTTCTATCTATTATTCTGTTGTTCAACATGTAATTGACTTATTGCTTCACCCAGCATATTAGTTATGTCTTACCATTTCTAGAATAAGCATGTTTAATCCCCCTTGTAGTCTGTCTCAATGTGACTCTACTCTGTTTTGAATGCTTGTGTACTTGTTGTCCAATTCTGGTATGCACCTATTTATTTGTTACCCTAAGTTGTTTTGATGCTATTCTCAACCATGTTTAGTATCTCTATATCCTCTACTGCCTATTCTAGATTTCATGCATCTATGTGTCTTGTTAACTATCCCCTAATCCCATAAATCCCTTACAACAACTTCTATGCTTCTATTTGTTATGTGTTCACTACATGTGCCTTATGTGTCCCTAACTCCCATTACCCTTGTGTGAAGAACTGTGATTTGAGTGTGCTGAACCTGTTTGTTCTGTAACTGATCCACTGTTTGTTTAATTATTCTATTCTTGTTCAAACTACTTCACTACTAAACCACTCCTGTTTTTATAAAACTCTTTCATTCAACTTAATTCTTTTCAACATTGTTTTCCTATCAAAACCTTTTTAAAACTATGTCAAGCACTCTCACTCTAATCTTAGGTCCTTAAGTTCTTCCCCTCCAGTGTGTGACTGCTTTGGGATTCCTGTGAGATCCTTCTGAACTCTGATGCACTGGGGCTGGCTATTCCACACTGCACTTACTCAGTTCTGGTTATGAAATCTGGGTGTGAGAACTGCCCGGGATCCCTTGAGGTCCTTAGGGAACTCTGACACACCCGAACATGAGAAAGGCTAGGAAATGCTTGGGCATTTGAGGCTATGAGAATTTGGGCCTGCTTCAGGCTCCCTATAGTGTAACTTCTTCTTTTCCTTTATCTATTTATGTAATTTATTCAGCTGGCCTGTAATAATTATTTGTACACGAATATTGGGGATGGCTAGTGAAATGGGGAGGGTAGCTATATATTTCTATCAATATCATTGGGGTAGAAAGCATGTTATAGGCTTTACTTTTTTTAAACTTGCAGTAGAATCCTTGCTTTAGGACCAATATATTCAAATCATGTCATGCAATAGATATCATGTTCTTAGGTTTCATGTATACTGCGTCAGCATCTCATTTGACACTAATACATGTTTATGATTATCACTTAGAAATCCTGCTCCTAGGTTAATAAACAGCATTAGCCTAAAAGTTGTTACTCCTGTACATTCAAAATCATGTCCTAACAACTCTGTAACTCTTTTTGTGCATTTAGAGATCATGCTTTAGGAATTCTGTTAATTTAAATATCATTGTCATAAAAACTGTCATTTCTGTGCATTTAGAAATCATGTATTCGGAACTCTGTTTGCATTTGCTTAGCCACGCCTAGTTAAACTACTGATTATGAAAGATGTAAAAACAGTCTCACATATAATCGTCTTGTTTCAAATAAAAACTGGTAATAATCCTTGTATTCTCAGCATGCTTTAGGCAAAACGACTCATTGTTAATGATTCTGCAACTATTATGCATGATCTACGCCTAGGCAAGCCTTAGGTAACCAATATGTATAAAACTAGAGAACTATTCTCGTTTGTGTTTACTACTTAACAACTTACAGGTTTAAAATCAGTAGGCGAACTGATTAGGATCCTACTGTCGAGTTTATAAAAGCAGGGTTGCATATTGATGTGCATTGACCTCCACTTAGATATCCTGTTTAGGTCTTTTCTCTAATAAAAAATGTTCTTGTTTGTGTTTGAGATGTGTTGCTTACGTGCATTATGTGTGGAGGTAAACCTGGGCCTCTTAACTGTTTCTATCTGTATTTATTTGTTAAGTCCTACTTGTTATTACCTGTCGCCTATAATTTTCTCCTTTTAAAAACCATAGGGGGTCTGTCTAGAACTGCCTATACTTAGAGGTCCTAAAATTCCTCCAGGACCATTAAGAAGGGACGGGTAACAACACGCTTAGAGTTCGTTAAATAAAGTCGCTTAATAACCGCTAAGGGGTGGGGTAATGGGTAGACATGGATATGATGACCAATGCGCTAATGCCACGTTTAGCCCCTCATTGAGGAGTGATTACCGGACATTGCATTGATGTGATCCTATAGGACAAAAAACTTAAGACTCCCTTATCCCTTATATATTGTGCTTAGATTGTAAATCCTATTTAAACCTTATATATGTGCTTAGACTTTAAATCTTTTAAAACCTTATCGTATATGTGTGCTTAGACTGCGAATCATTTCAAACCTTTAGTTGTTTACGTGTATATACTTTGACTGCCTATTTGCTACTTGTTTAAATTCACAAAGCGTGTTTGGTCGGGAACCACAGTTGTGGATTTTGAGGGGTGCCTAACACCTTCCTCTTGAAGTAATTTCAAGCCCTTACCCAATCTCTGGTTATTTAAATCTGTGTTGTAAATGACCCTTAGTAGGTGCCCTAACGTACCTTAATTTGTAGGTGGCCACTCTTAAATTCCTTATATATCCCTTATCCCAAAAGGAAATGAGTTGTCTCAATAATGTCAAAGACCCTGACTGATCCGAAAGGAGAGGAAAAAAGGGGCGCGACAGCATGGCGACTCTGCTAGGGATTTTAGGCTTTTACCATTTCAAATTGCTTTGTGAATTTGTATCTTTACTTTGTTAATACCTGAACCTTTTTCCTTTCCACTTTATGTGCAATTAATTGTTTATTCCTTCCAAGTCTTTATTTTTCCAAAACAAAACTGACATGTTTCTTTGTTTCCCTTTGTAACCGCTTTAAATTATAACTGCTCTATTACCGCTTTCATAACGTGCAAATACATGACAACATGCTTTTATTGCTTATTTATTGCTGCATAATCATGCTCAATATCATATTCCACTCGTGCCTATACAAATCATATAGCAACGCTTGATGAGTGGTTGCGCTTTTCCTATTTTATATAACCCCCTAAATTTGGAAAGGCTTATTTGCGGTAAAACCAGTCGATCAGCGGTGCAGTCGATGGTTCCGTTCCTTCCCCCTTGAGTTTTCCTCTCAAGGGTACTAGTCTAAAACCCCATAGAAACCTTACTCTATTATATTGTGCATGCATCATGGTCAAACCTAGCCAGGTTAATGTGTCATCCGCACAATAACCCTTTAAGACAGCCTTGTCCAAAGTCCACCGGGGTTTTCGTTATCCCAACGGACACAATCACGTTTTGTGCATTTATTTGGAGAACTAAATGCTTGTATACTAATCATAAATGTATAAATAGTCGATTCTGGCGGGGGTGAGGGCCTAACTATTTTTTGTCTTGCAGAAAATGAGGCACGAGGTCCCCAGATTTGGTATGGTCAGAAATGTCCCTCCAATGCTCCTGAATTGGTTGGAGGATCTTCCCTCCAGTGATAAGAAACACGTCAAGAAATAACTAGGCAATCTACCCTCACTTCTGGACATGAAATCCAAGAACAAAATGTTGATCGAGGTTGCCACCTTATTTTGGGATAGAGAAAGAGTCGTATTCTGCTTTGGGATTATTGAGATGACACAACTTCTAGAAGAGATAGGAGGGCCTGCTGGTTAGTTTGGGAGACCCCTGGGTTGTTGGTGCCCGAGAACCGCACGGCCAGAGGTTTCCTGAAAATGATGGGGTTGAAAAAGAATGTTGAGTTGGAGTGTCTGAAACAGTCATACATACCCTTCGAGTATTTATATGAAAGATACGGTCACAGCAAGTCGTACCGTACCTATCATGATGAGTTCGCCATCACTTCTCTGGGTCATATCCACCGTAAGGTATTTGTATTCATTGTTTGCTTTCTGGGGTTGATTGTATTTCCAACAAATAAGTAAAGGATTCACACTAGGCTATCCATGGTAACCAAGGCCTTGGTGGAGGGGATTGACGGGAAAGCCTTCAACATTGTCCCGATGATCATATCGTACATTTACCGAGCCTTGGAACGCTGTCAAAAAGGAGCTAAGCATTTTGAGGGTTGCAACCTGTTGCTGCAACTGTGGATCTTAGAACACCTCCAAAAGGGCCAGTACTGTCAAGAATTTCTGCGAAGGTAATGGATTGATCACATTGTTTTCCATCACCCCAAGCGGATGACATATATACCTGACAGATTTTCTCAGCCAGAGACTGCCAAGGAGTGAGTAGAATTCTTTGATAACCTAACTAAGGAGCAGGTACAGTGGATGTTCGAGTGGTTTCCAACAGACAAATTCATCATCAGGTCCAGGGATGCACCACACCTAGTGTTGATCGGGTTGAGAGGTATATATCCTTACGTTCCTCTCCGGGTCATGAGACAAGCAGGCAGGAAGCAAGTTGTGCCGAGGGTTGATAAGAAGAACCATTTCCGAGCTGACTTCCAGGATGATGATGTTCCCTAAAGTTCCAAGCCCAACACATGTGGCACTACAAGATCATAATGGAGAAGAACACAATTGAACCGGACAGGTACCACGCATGATGTGCACCCTTCTATCCGGCGTGGTTAGAAGATGACTTGGATAGGTTAGTGAGGCCAGGAATCAGCCGAGGCCACAGAATCATAGACGAGAATGCCGAGGCTCAGGTCAAGTACAATCGTCTACGCAAAAGGTTCCATGACTCTGAAAATGAGCACCGGAAGATACATGAAACCAACAAAAGGTTGATCGAAGAATGGAAAGACATGGCCATCCATTCCAACAAGAAGATGGAATACTTGGAGCGAGGCATAGTAGAGCTGGAAGATAAAATCATCAAGAGGGTCGAAGATTGCCAGAGAGCCGAGGGAAATGAAAGAGGACACCTGGCCAGAGCATACCTGCTTCTGGGGCTGCGTGAGCTAGGGAATTTGTTCGATGGGATCAAGGATGCCGAATCTGGGGAAGGTTCTTCTGGGACCAAGTAGGATAGGATTTCCTTTTTTCCTTTTTGCCTTTACCAAATGTAATAAGGCCAATGGCCATTAGTGACTTTATTTCCTGCTTATTATTTTAGTGTCGTTTTGGATTCGTCTATTTATACTAATGAAAGTAGGAATTTTGGCATCTAAGTTCTCCAATCAACTTGTCACTAGACCTACCTCGGGCACAATGAGGCTCCCAAATTAGGACACACCTTTATATTCCTGCAATGTGTGTTTAAATATTGCAATATTTTCTCATGATCCTCACTCACTTGGCTACCTTTTTTGTTTTTGCTTTTGTTTTCTTTCTTGGATTATTCCCCTCCCCAAAGGTTGGTTCGTGCATTCTGGCATCATCATCATACAACACAAGATCCAAGGGCCCTCCACCTTCTCCTCCTCCTAGTACACCTAAGGGAAAAAGCAAATGCAAAGGCAAAATGGAATATTTGAGCAATATCAGAAAGGAAAACACAGTAACAGCTGAACGAACAGAAGCTTCTGACAGCCAAGGTACTCAGGTCCAGAACGATGCTATGTCACAACTCGAGCAAAGGTTGTTGAAGCTCCAAAGGGAGCTTGAGCTTGTCCAGAATTTGGCAAATCTATCCTTCTCACTTAGTGTTCCAGATGTCAATCATCCAAACACCCAAAATCCCATACCTCCTCAGAATACCCCAAACCAACAGAATCCTCCCACGACTCACCACCATACAACTCCACCAAAAAATCAAACTATTCCACCACAATGCAACACTTGCCACACTCCGAGAACACCACACTGATCATCCCTGAACCAAAAAACTCCACAAATGACCACCTCTGCGCCCAAGCACCAGGCCATCATAACAACCCCATCTACTTGGAGACTCTACCTCACTCCACCCAACCCATTTCTTACGCACCCGAATCTAGTAAGAAGGATATGCTTATCAAGAATTTGGCTGAAGAACATAAGAAACTGACAAGCCGAGTTCAAGGTGTTGAAGAAATTAAAGGAGTTGAAGGATTGAACTATGAAGATCTCTGCATAAAGCCCGATGTTGAACTACCAGAGGGTTAAAAACCTCCTAAGTTCGAGATGTTCGACGGTACAGGTGATCCAGGGTCCATCTGAGGACCTATTGTGATAAATTGGTTGGAGTAGGAAGGGATGAGAAGATCCGCATGAAATTATTCACGAGGAGCCTCACAGGGGATGCTCGTCTTGGTACATCAACCAAGACCCTAAGAAGTGGTCCAACTGGGTGAACATGGCATAAGATTTCATGGACCGATTCAGGTTCAACACGGAAAATGCACCAGACGTGTTCTATATCCAGAACCTTAAGAAGAAGCCCATCGAAAATTTTCGCGATTATGCCACTCGCTGGAGATCTGAAGCAGCCAAGGTCAGGCATGCCCTAGACGAAGAACAAATGAACAAATTCTTTGTCCGGGCACAAGACCCGCAGTATTATGAGAGGCTGATGGTGATTGAAAACCACAAATTCTCTAACATCATCAAGTTAGGTGAAATAATTGAAGAAGGAATTAAGAGAGGAATGGTTACTAATTTTGAAGCACTACAAGCTACGAACAAGGCGCTGCAATCTGGCGGCATATCCAGAAAGAAAGATGTAGGAGCTGTAATGGTTGCACGGGGACCAAAATCCCCACTGACATATCGAACCTCTCCACTCACATACCAAGCACCCTCGCCCACGTATCAGTCAGCACCTCCACCAACATATCAGCCATCTCCCCCATCTACTTATCAACCCACATCTCCCAGATATACCCAACCAGCTCCTGTTTACCATACATACAACTCTCAACCATCTTACTTCCAGTCACCCCATGCTCGCCAAAATTTCCCAAGACCTCGACCCAATTTTGACCAAAGGCCGCCCAAGCAATATACTGCCATTGCTGAACCTATTGACTAGTTGTACGAAAGATTAAAAGTTGCTGGTTATGTTACTCATATCCCTGCTGTGACCCCTAAAAATTCATCCCAGTGGGTCAATCCAAATAAAACATGTGCATACCATTCCGGCATGAAGGGACATACAATTGATGAATGCCGCTCACTAAAGGATAAGATCCAGTCTCTAATTGATAATAAGATCATCCAAGAAAATGAAGCTACTCCTAATGTCCGCAATAATCCGCTCCCAGACCATAGGGGTGGAGGCATCAACATGATAGAGATAGAAGAAGATTGAGACCTAGAGGGGTCGATCGGGTTGATCATAGAAGGTGATGACCCAAAGAAGCCAGCAGTCACCCTTAATCCTATCATAGTCCAGATTTAGCCGTCCGGAGATATTGGGGTAGCTGCGTTAGTCCCATTCGAGTTTGGAGCGGCACCACATGCAGATGCACAAGTGCCGTTTGAGGTCGAAGTTATGCCATCTGCTACAGCACATATTCCATTTGAAGTGAAAGTAGCTACACCAATCACAGTGATGGTGTCAACCACGCCGCCTTTCTACACCAACGATGTACCTTGGGACTACGTAGCTGAGGCAAGAAGGAAAGGTAAAGTCAAGATAGAGGAAGTTGTTGCTGCACAGGTGATGTTTTAGACGTCAATACCACACAAGAATATAGGTTAAATGTGTGGTACCCAATGTTTTAAGTGCTATCTCACAAGAAGAACCTGGTTCTTCTTTGTGTTCCAACTTCTACTGGTGCGGAATAATAAAAGTAGTAAAGTAAAAACACAGAGATTTTTACGTGAAAAACACCTGGCTCAAAAGGTGAAAAAACCACGACTTACTCCTCAGTAGTATTTTCTCAAACTCTTCACTAAAAAATCTGAGGCAAATGGACTTACAAAATAAACTCTTTTGTAATCCTAAGACTAACTCTAATCCCTTCGTATCAACTAGCCTCTAGCTAATTTCTACAAGCTTCAAGTTAACTCTAACTTGAACAATGTGTACCTATTATAATTTCTTCTATGAAAGCTGATAAGATACAATATTCAAACACCTACTACAATCAACTAGACTCAATATACAAATGATGAAACTGGTTCTTCTAGCTGGTCTGTAGCCTTTGTGTCGCACAAAAATTCTGCTTGCAAAATCTCTGGGAATTTTGCTTTCAGATCTTGATTCACTTCTGTACTTGTGCGTCCCAAATTTCAGCTAGAATACTTCAAGTATTTATAGAGTCAGTAGTTAAGTTTTTCGTTCAATTCTAGTATAACTCTAACTGGGTGAAAGAGTTCGAATTAGACTCAACTTACTTCCTTTGTTACTATCCTTGCTGAATTCAACTTCTATCCTCTTTATCAGTTTGTGACCTTTTCGCATTAGGAGACAATCTCTTGGTTCATTGATACTTCACAATTACATTTATCTCCTATGCATATTCAGTTTATGTGCCAGCCATTCAGTTCAAGTATGTGTGCTCTGATTGACCTGGTTCAACTGGTCAGACATTTGTCAATCTTCAAAACTATGCAATGACTTGGGTCAACAAATTCCCCCTTTTTGATGATGACAAACTTTGTGCTTCTCCCTGTATACATTGCAAACACTTTGTATGTTTTTAAGCATTTACCATAGAGAAACCAGGTTCATTAGGTTATAAATATCACATGAAATATAAAAGCACATATGTCTTCCCCCTTTTGGAATCATCGAAAAGTTTTCAAAATGATAAACTTACCAGAGTTATTAACAATTACTCATGGCAATTTAGGCAACTGCAGGTGCAAAACATGATTAATCAACACAAGAAACCAATAAATGTAAGCTAAATAAGAAATTGAGACAAGTCAATAACAAAACAACAAATTTCATTGATTAAGAAACGAACATCAAACACCAGACAATTTAAACAAAAACAGCCAAAAACCATGAGCAAAACAAAGTTAAAAAAGCATAAACAAGAACAAAATCCCGAACTGGGTCATAGATGGGGTAATTTGGTAGCTCTGGATAGCCTAATGATGGGAAGGTGCAGAGGAGGTTGTGGTCTTGGTTTGTAGAAGAGAAAGCATCTGCTGAAGAACACCCTCGTTCTTTTCCTTCTCTTTTGCTAGTTCAACCCTGAGAGCATCTGACTCAGCTTCAACCTCAATCACACGAGATTTCAAACGAAGGATCTCCATATCCTTGATCTCGTTTTCCTGCACCAGAGTTCTTACTTTGCTGTTTACTGGCTGCTTCCTAGATGAACCAGGTTCATCTGCAGGAACATTGACAATGTAATCACATGTCAGCAAAGTTTCCTTCCCAAAATAATCCTTGACAGTCGCCATTTCAGCCTTCTTCACATGAACCCCAAAATGTGCAAGCACAACTGTCAGAATGAATCCATATGGGATTGCATGTGCTTTGGTTCCATTCACAACTTTGTCCAAGAGTTGGATGATGAAAGCTGGCCAATTGATTTGCTTTCCCCTGTACAAACACTCTATTAGAGTCAGATCCATATAGTTGACTATGTGCCTTCTTTCTTGTCTTGGCAGCAGGAACTTGATGACAAACTCGAAGAACAACTTGTGCTCAGGCTTTATTTCACTTTTGTATACTGGCCTGGGTTCAATCTCAATTTCATTGTCACTGAAAAATCTGGTAATGTTGATTGCTGAGACCATCCCATCCACACAAGGCCATCTCTGCCTTGTGTAGTCCTCATAGCCCTCAGCTGGTATGTTCAGAATTTCACCCAGCTCTTTAGCATCAAAGGAAACTTGACCTCCTTTGACCATAGAGGTGACCCTGCCGTCTTTGACAATGGCATTTCCCATGAATTCCACCAATTCAACCCTTGCCAGCCTGCCTTCCATGCGAAGGACCATGTCCTTCCATCCCTGCACGTCCAGAGTGTCCTGTAGGTATCTCAGTCCAGGCTCCTCTAGATCTTTGAACAACTTTCCCTTCAAGATTGTTCGCTTGCCAAACATTATGATTCTATCAGTCTCCACATCATCTTCCTTCTCCTCTTCTCAACTCCAGTCTGCATCATCATCTTTCTCAACAACCTTCACTTTTCTTGCCTTGGACCTGGTCCTTTTAACAGTACTTGTACGTGTGGCAGACACTTTAGCTGACTTCTTTGAAGACGCCTTAGCCCTTTTTGATTTTGGTTCCTCAACCACAACCGGAGCAGTCTGATCCTCATGATGGACCACGTCCATCGTATCCTCTTCAATAACAACAGCCTCAACATGCTCTCCAATCTTAGCTTTACCCTTTGTCGCCTTCTTTTTCCTGCTCTCTTGCAAATCCTTCTCCAACTTTTCTTCTTCTTCTCTCACAGTATTACGAGTAGCACGCACCTTAGAAACAGGAGCATCAGCAGAAACAGTAGCTTTCCTGTTATTTGGAGGAACTGGGTTTGATGCTTTCTTGGACTTTTGAGCCCACCTTTTCTTGGGGTTATAGGACTCCCCCAGTTTCTTTAGCCTTTCAGCCAATGTCTCATCCCCAGATGAAATAGGTTCAACTGCTCCTTTCTGCAAGCTTTCTAAAGTTGTCGCTGCTTCCTCAACTACACTTCCCCCTAAATCTATGACATCTTCTCCAACCTTCTCAAGAATGGGACCACAGATAGCCAATGTAGTACCATCCTCCCCAAATCCCCTTACAGAAGTTTCTTCACCCTCTCTCTCAAGAATTTTACCTTTTCCCAATTTAATACGCCTATTAGGCACTTCAACATCAATAGCGGACCCCACCAACACAAACTTGTTCTCACTAGTAGACAGTTCAGAACTAGCCTCAAGATTACCTTGTTCAGAATTTGATGAACCAGGTGCTTCATCCTCGTTGGCTGATTAAAAAGAATCACTTGATGATTCAGAGTTATTATCCTTTTCAGCCTGCAGAATTTCCTCCAAGAATCTTGCACGGGACCCAGAAGCCACTGATTTTCTGGCAAGAACCTTTACACGACGACCACGGGGGGTTGGGTTAGGGTTAGGTGTGGGTTCAGGAATAGGAGGGTTTTCAGGGGTTGAGTTTCTTTCTGGTGATTGAGAATTGTATATAGATGGAGAATTTGAATCTGATTCATAAAGCCCTCCATCGTAATCACGATTTTGTGATGAAGAAGATGAAGAAGCAGGGGGTGGTGACGACATTGTTATGAGTGTTTTAGCAAAGACGAAAGGTTGATCAGTTTTGGTTTGAGAGAAGTGAGATGAACTTGGTTCGACGGTTACTTTATGAAGAAAAGAGTAATGATGACCCTTTTTTATAAGATGTGGCTAGGGAGTTTACAACATGCAGAGTATTTACTCAAGTGGGAGTCTAATCGACGTAGGACTGACATTGATTAGACATTTAATTTCCCCCTAAAACTAAGCAAATTAAGTAGATAAGGGACTTCTTGAAACTGGTTCAATTTTGGGTAAGTACGAAGTATTTGAATATGAACCGATTATAGATAGAGTCCTGCTCATGTATGACTGTAATTGATTTAATAAATGTATGGAGATGAGTACGTACCTTGACAGTCAGATGAACCAGCATGGATGAACCAGGTTCATCTTGTTAAGATCTTTAATTTGCCTTAATTTACAAAGTTAGAGAAACATCATTAGCAACCATAGAATCATATTAATACATGGCAAGAGAGTATGGAAATAAAGTCATGATGTTGAGCAATGATTAGTCAAGTTGATTATCTATGTTAGTGTTTCTAGCCAAAAAAAAAAAATCATTTTTCAAATATTTTGTCATATTTATTTTTCCAATTAGGTGATCTTAATCATCCCCATATCAAGCCTGTTTCTCTCAAAATACTCCCTACTCAGTGCTTTTGTGAAGATATATGCAATTTGCTTATCAGTAGCACAAAATTCAATTGAGATCATTCCCTTTTCATAGCTGTCCCTAAGGAAATGGTGTCTAACATCTATGTGCTTAGTTCTCTTATGATGAACCGGGTTCTTGGTCATACTAATTGAACTAGTGTTATCACAGAAAATAGGAATGCATCCCACATATATACCAAAGTCCATGAGTTGTTGCTTAATCCACAGCAACTGAGCACAGCATGAGGCTGCAACCACATATTCAGCCTCAACACTAGACACAGCTACTGAATTTTGTTTCTTGGTGGCCCAAGACACAAGGCAGAAGCCCAAAAAGTGATCCATGCCTGAGGTACTTTTCCTGTCAACCAGGAAACCTGCATAATCAGCATCAGCATACCCTACAAGGTCGAAATTACTACCTTTAGGATACTAAAGGCATAAATCAGTGGTGCCTTTCAAATATCTCAAAATCCTCTTCACTGCAGTGAGGTGAGACTCCTTTGGATTTGCCTGAAACCTAGCACACAGTCCCACGCTGAACACAATATCAAGTCTGCTGGCAGTGAAATATAATAGAGACCAAATCATCCCTCTGTATAGCTTCTGATCAACGGATCAACCAGGTTCATCCACATCTAATTTTGTAGTTGTTGCTATAGGGGTGTCTATTTCCTTTGAGTCCTCCATTTTAAACTTCTTCACCAGTTCTTTCACATACTTTTGTTGATGGATCATTGTTCCATTTGGATTTTGCTTGATTTGCAAGCCTAAAAAGAAGTTCAGTTCACCCATCATACTCATCTCAAACTCGCTCCCCACAAGTGTAGCAAATTCCTTACTTAGTTTTCCAGTATTTTCTCCAAATATAATATCATCCACATATATTTTCACAACAAGAAGTTCTTTACCCTTTTCCTTTAAGAACAAGGTGCTGTCAATTTTGCCTCGTTTGTACCCATGTTCTAACAGGAATTTTGATAGCCGCTCATACCATGCTCTAGGTGCTTGTTTGAGACCATACAGAGCCTTGTCAAGTTTGTATACGTGGTCTGGTGACTCCATGCTTTCAAAACCTGGAGGTTGTTTGACAAATACATCTTCCTTCAAATAGCCATTGAGAAAGGCACTCTTAACATCCATCTGATGGAGAGTGAATTCCATATGTGCAGCAAATGCTATAAGAAGTCTGATTGCCTCCAGTCTTGCCACAGGGGCAAAGATCTCATCATAGTCAATTCCCTCTTCTTCACTATACCCTTGAACAACCAGTCTAGCCTTGTTTCTTGTAACAGTTCCATCCTCATAGAGCTTGTTCCTGAAGACCCACTTTGTGCCAATCACTGATCTGTCTAGTGTCCTGGGTACCAAGTGCCATACTTGACTTCTTTCAAATTGATTCAGCTCTTCTTGTATGGAATTACCCAATCAGCATCTTGTAGGGCTTCACCAATGTTCTTTGGTTCGATTAAGGATATGAAGGCATCAAATGCACACAGATTTTTCAAGGAGGCTCTTGTTTTGATTCCGGATGACAAATCTGTTATGATGTTCTCAAGAGGATGAGAAGTTTGATATCTGTGTGGTTTAAGTACCAATTGTTCACTTCTGGAAGATTTTATGGTGTCTTGATGTTGTGGAACAGGCTCACGGCCAATATTCACATATTGAATTCCCTCTGTCATGTTGCTTGGGTTAGTTGGACCTGGTTCATCACCTGTTCCATTTTCCATGTCTGCTTCAATGTGTTCACTACTTCTCACCAGTCCAAGCTCCTCATCTTCTGGTTCCTGTCTCTCAAAAAGAGTGTTAGTTTCATCAAAGACAACATGCACACTCTCTTCTACACATATAGTTCTTTTATTGTACACTTTATAGGCTTTGCTATGTTATGAATATCCCAAGAATACTCCCTCATCACTTCTGGGATCAAATTTACCTAGGGAATATTTGCCATTATTGTGCACAAAGCATTTGCATCCGAAAGCCCTAAGATGGGATATGTTGGGCTTTCTCCCTTTAAGTAGTTCATAAGGAGTCTTCTCTACTAATGGCCTGGTCATACATCTATTGATTATAGAGCAAGCAGTGTTTATTGCTTCCCCAGAAGTTGTGTGGTAGTTTGCTAGAAAGAAGCATGGTTCTTGCCATGTCTTCAAGAGTTCTATTCTTTCTTTCCACAACCCCATTTTGCTGTGGGGTTCTAGGGGCAGAAAAGTTGTGATTGATACCATGTTCATCATAGAACTCAGCAAACTTAGCATTTTCAAATTCAGTACCATGGTCAGACCTTATTGATACTAGTTGATGTCCTAACTGATTTTGAGTTTTCTTACCAAATGAGGGAAACATATCAAACGCTTCATCCTTAGATGTCATAAATAAGGTCCAAGTGAACCTTGAATAATCATCAACTAGCACCATCACATATTTTTTACCACCTCTGCTCAGAGTTCTCATTGGACCACACAGATCCAGATGAACCAGTTCCAACGTCCTGGTGGTACTAATCATCTTCTTACTTTTGAATGAGGATCTTACCTGCTTCCCCCTTTCACATGCCTCACAAACTTTGTCTTCCTTGAACTTAATGTTAGGGAGTCCCACCACTAAATCCTTAGAGACTAATTTGTTAAGCTGATTTAGACTTGCGTGGCCAAGTCGTTTGTGCCAAAGAAGGGGATAACTGTCCAAAACACTCAAGCAAGTGAGTTCATTTTTAGACAGTGTAGACAAGTCTATGACATATATATTGTTCATTCTCTTTCCCTGCAAAACAACCTTGTCAGTAAGCAAGTTAATCACAAAACATTTTGTGGAAGTGAAAGCAAACAGGTTACCTCTGTCACACAATTGTGACACACTGATTAGGCTGTATTTCAAGCCATCTATCAAGTACACATGTTTGATGGAACGTGTGTCATCCTTATCTACTTTGCCAACCCCTATAATTTCACCTTTCTTTCCATTTTCAAAGGAGACTGATGTGCCAGAGAATTTCGGCATATTTAATACTATAGTGCTTAAACTATGGCTCGTTTCAAGAGCATTTACCCTTATTAATCATAGAATTTTGGTATTTTGCAGTACACAAGGTGTAAACACTCAAGACCATGCAAAAGAGAGTTAAAGATGTGAAAAGAGGAGGAAAATGGTCAAATGCGATCGCATATGCAACATGCGAATCGCATTTCAAGCATAGGAATCGCATATCGCAACAGAAAGTTGAGTCAAATTTAAGAAGTGAAATGCGGTCAAATATGCGACCGCATATCCCAAATGCGAACCGCATTTCAACCGCATCTCCATCTGATGCCTGAAGCCATACTGCAAATGCGACGCATGAATGCGATCGCATATCATCAATGCGAACCGCACATCTCACATGCGATGAACCTATGGGACCTAGGGTTTTGACATGCGACGGAGAAAATGAAGATGTGAATCGCATTCCTGTTATGCGACAGGAATGCGATCGTATATCAGCCCGACAGAGGTGTTTTTGTCTGTTTTTCACCCGAATTTTCTGCCCACTATAAAAGGATTTACTTGGGTGTTGTGGGTCATTCTTGTCTAGCTTTTGAACAACATTCTCTCATTAAATATTCTTCACCTTTTGGAAGTATTAGAGGAAGGAAGTGGTGGTTTGTAAGCATTCATGACACTATTCAATACTTGTTTTTGGTTATTTATGATGAGTAGCTAAACTTAAACACTGAGGTTGTGGACCCTAAATGGGTGTTATGTATTTGGGTATTTGCCATTGAATATATGCATAATGGGTAGTTGATATGTGTTTACTCTTCGTCTTATATTTCTTGTTAATGGTTGCAAACATTAACTTATGCCATAAATTTTATCTTAGCTTGGAAAAGCGGGTTAGAATTGGTAAGAGTAAATACCAAAAACTCGAGGCATTAAACCTCGTTTAATAGAATCACTTAGGAATAAGTTGGTTTTATTTGGCAACAAGTGATTCGGATTTATTGCAACTCTTTTATATTTGGAAAAATCATAAAGAGGAAATACCATCTTAGTATTGGAAAATCTAGGATAGTTATCATAAGAATCATTTGCATATCAAGAACTTCCCATTAGAAATATATCATATTAATACCCGCATGCATTACATTTCATGAGAGGGGACACAACCTTGGTTATTTTACCCATATTAATTACAACCTAAATTAGTATCCCTTGTTACTACTCTCTCTTTAGAATATTAAACTATCAATCCTCATCTTCTCCTTCACTAATAGAATAGAATTTCGATTTGAGTTAAGAACCACACTGACAAAGTGATATTTTCACACCTATTCCCTTTGGGATTCGACCCCGACCTTGTTGGGTTATTATATTTGACTTCGACCGCTTTACACTATTTCAAAGTGTAATTTGAGCGTATCAAATTTTGGCGCCGTTGCCGGGGAATACGGTTTTGAAATTACTAGTTAGTGTGACCTTCACTTTATATCTTGTTCTATTCCATCACAAGTTGTTTGTTTTGTATTAGTGTCCCAGGTGACAATGGCCGAAATTTATGATGAAGAGGAGAATCCTTTCGCCGATATTGAGGAATACATTGATGACTCAAATTTCATCCTCCCACCGGCAGTTGGTGCTTCAATATTCAAAGTGGACCATGGGATGATCCTAATGCTCAAGGCAGAAGGATTGTTTCATAACTCTACTGATGATGACCAAACGCAACACCTAAGGAGCTTCTTGGGTGTGTGCGTCATGCACAAGCAAAATAATATAACGGATGATGCATTAAGGTTACGGGTGTTCAAATATTCATTGGCGGGAGAGGCGAAAAGGTGGTTGCAAAACTTACCTCCTCAAACCATCACTACATGGCCCGAGCTTGTTCGAGCCTTTTTGGCAAAGTGGTTCCCGGATAGCAAGAAATCTGAGCTTAGAGATAAGATATTCTTCTTCAAGAAAATGCCGGGGGAACATTTACATGAGGCTTGGGATAGGTTCAAGTTGTACTTGGTGAGATCCCCGAACCATGGGTTCCCGGAACACATTTTGATGGAGAAATTTTACATGGGTTTGGACCCACTCTCCATCGATCGCAAAGAATGCCGCAGACGGATCTTTCATGGATAAATCATTTGCTAGAATTACCCAAATTCGAGATAAGATGGCTAAGCACAATCAAGCTTGGCATTCAGAAGACACAACTGGGGGAATCTCTTATGGGACTCCGTCCATTGCAAACATGGTCAAGGAAAATCAAGAGAGAGACCAATTGATTTCGGGCTTAGCCACAAATGTTGATGTCCTAACCAAGATGCTCAAGGAGAATCAAATGAAGAAAGTAAACATGGTGGAGGATACGCAATCCATGGGGAGTCAAGATTGGGAGGAAGCTAATTTTGTGCAAAATTCTCAAGGCAATTATCGCCAAAACAATAATTGGAGGCCAAACCCACAAGGGCAAGGCCAACAAAATTAGCGCAATGACCAAGGCGGGCAAGGATCGTGGAACAACAACAACAACAATTATTCCAATAGGAGTTCCAATCCTTATGTACCACCTAGAGGACAATATTCCACTTCTTCACAATCGTCAAGCGAGTCTAAGATGGAAGGGATGCTAGAGCGAATTTTGCAAAATCAAGAGAAAAGTGATGCAACCATGAAGAACATGTCCGAAGTGGTGGGTTCACACACCGCTTCGATTCAAAAACTTGAAATGCAAATGAGGGACCTCTCAAGAGAACAAACCCCCAAACAAAAAGGCACACTTCCGAGTGACACGGTGGTAAACCCAAAGGGCGGCCCAGGTGGGTCGACATCTCATTGCATGGCCATCACAACAAGGAGTGGTAAGGTACTCCAAGACAAGAGTGAGCAGGTGGTTGATGTTGAGCATGGGGATCTAGAAGAGGAATCACGGAATGAGTTGCCGGAAGTAGTGGAAGTTGAAAAGGCTCCCTCAGAGGATGAGATTCAGAGGGAAAATAAAGGGAAAGCAGTGGAAAAGGCGAAGGAAACCCCCAAAAGCTCATCCACCAATTCCTAGGCCTAGCCCTCCATTTTCTCAAAGGCTTGTAAGGCGAGTGGATGATGGGAAATTCGAAAAAAATTATGAAATCTTGAAACAATTGTCTGTGAATATTCCATTCTTGGAAGCCTTCCAAGAAATGTTGGGGTTCGCCAAATACTTGAAAGATTTGATGACAAAGAAAAGATCAACGAAAAATGAGGTGGTAAATTTGACTCACCGGGTTAGTTCAATAATTACTACATCAACTGTTGAAAAGAAGGGAGACCCGGGGGCTTTTACTATCCCATGTACCATTAGGCTAAGGGATTTTGCAAGAGCACTATGTGACAATGGTGCTAGTATATATTTAATGTCTCTTGCTATCTACAAGCAAGCGGGGTTGGGGTTTCCAAGACCAACTAGCATGCGCTTGCAAATGGCCGACCGAACTATAAAGAAGCCTGTGGGAATTGTTGATGATGTCCTAGTAAAGGTGGGAAAGTTCCTTCTTCCCGCCGACTTTGTCATTCTGGATTGTGCAGTCGACAAGGAGATTCCAATTATCCTCGGGAGACCATTCCTAGCAACGGGAAGAGCATTGTTGGATTTGGAGCGACATGAAATCAAGTTCCGGGTAAATGATGAAGAGGTTACTTTCCAAGCAAGCAAGGGATTGAAATTGCCAAGTGCCTATGAAGGGATTTCAGTGATTGATGTGGTAGAGGATGCCGTTGAAATAAAACTGGTAGGAGAAAGCCTCTGTGAGGCCTTGGGAGCAATTTTGGTGAATTTCAATGTTGAAGACATTGAGGGTTATGCGGAGATGGTTAATGCATTGGAAGGTCGAGGGTCCTACACCTATGCGCCGAAGAAGCTTTCTCTTGATCTAGAAAACCGCGTGACACCACCCGCCAAACCCTCAATCATGGAGCCACCACATCTAGAGCTCAAACCACTTCCGGCACATTTGAGGTATGAATTTCTTGGTTCAAATACTACTTTACCCGTAATCGTGTCTTCTTCTTTGGATGATGTGCAGGTAGATGCATTGCTAAATTTCTTGCGAGAGCATCGGAAGGCAATTGGATGGACCATAGCCGATATTCGGGGAATTCCCACCGGAATATATGAACATAAAATTCAGCTAGAAGAGGGGAGCAAGCCAAGCGTAGAGCACCAAAGGAGATTGAACCCCGGTATGCAGGAGGCAGTCAAAAAGGAGATTATTAAATGGTTGGATGTCGAGGTAGTCTATCCAATTGCAGATAGTCCGTGGGTGAGCCCAGTGCAATGTGTGCCTAAAAATGGAGGCATGACGGTGGTCCACAACGAAAAGAATGAACCTATTCCGACAAGGACGGTCACTGGATGGAGGGTGTGCATGGACTACCGGAAGCTGAACAACGCTACTTGCAAAGATCATTTCCCTATGCCTTTTATTGATCAAATGCTTGATCGGCTAGCGGGAAGATCTTTTTA
>ML291057.1:56848-69268 GCA_005239495.1 Nicotiana undulata | reverse complement strand
CCTCCCCCCTCCCCCCCGGAAAAAAAATATTTTTTCAAAATATTTTTTTAATTTTACTTTTTTCATCTTTCGGTTTACAGGTTCAAAATTTTACAAGTTCCAAAGTTATGAGTTCGGAGGTTTATGTGTTTCGAAGTTTACGGGTTCGAAATTTCGCGGTTCAGAAGTTTATAAAATTTGTGGGTTCGGAAGGATGTTAGTTCGAAAGTTTATGGCTTCATATTTATTGTATCAATATTATTTATGAATACTCTTGAGAAAATATTTTCCTTAATTTGCGTACCAAACACCAAAAAATGAATAAAATTACTACTTGTTTTCCAAAAAAACATTTTCTTGGAAAAAAAATTTCTTTATACCAAATACACCCTAAATGTCGAATCGGATAAAATAAGACAGAGATTTTTTGTATAGGAGATACAATTTATTTGATTTCTTTTGTTTATTATATAACCATTTGGTATTCAGAAACCAAATGTCGGTCGAGTATTTTAAATCTGTGTCGCATAAAGTTCATTAATTAAAAGGAGGAAGCGTTATCTATAAAATTCAACAATCGTCAACAGATATATTCAGAATAAACTCACAGTTAAAACAAATAGCCAGAAGATATTCACGCTTTTGACCACATCAACATCTAGGGGAGTCGAGATTATTAAATTGCCAAATTTCAGAGGGATAATTAGTCCAACGTAAAGTTTAGGCATACACCATCGTCACGGTCAGAAGGATCCAATCTATTCTGCTGTTACCTCTCCTTTTGCCATTTCAGTCTGCATTTCTCCATTTAGAAATTATATTGTTCTACTTTTGTTTGTTTAAATGAAATCTTATAGAAATATATGAGTATAAATCAGGTGATAATTTCTTAGTAAATAAAACAGTACTATTACATGGTCGATAGTGCAAATATAGTAGTAAAAATACATGGACTAGCAGTAGTTTATCTCCCAAAACATAGTGCAATGCCATAACTTTTTTCTTTTTATCCCTCCAAGGGGCAACAAGTAAGGGTGTACAAAGGAAACTCACAAACTGCATTAAATCAATAATTTGAGTTAAATCGGGGGGAAAATCGACTAAGACTTGGTTTGATTTAGTTTGGTGTTAAAAAAAACAAACGAATTTGGCTTGGTTTTAACTATAAAAAAAATCAAACCAACACGACATTACATGATACAAGTTAATATTTTATAAATAAAAATAATTATTCTAATGTAATTTATAAATATCTAAACTTTTTCATAGTTCTCTCTTTTAATGTATTATTTTAAACTTGGATTTAAAATTTTTGAATGTCAAATATGTTTTATAGCCCATACAAGTTAGTAACTCAAATAAAGCATAAAGCAAAATCAAATCAATACTAGGAATGACAATAATATTGAATATTTATCTTTTTAGTTTTGCATTGGTTTAGGCAGTGAAAATGCATAACTTATTTTCATAATTATTTAGTCATGTAATTAATACTTAGGGCGAGACAAAATGGGCGGGCACGAGCGGTCTGGTGTCCGAGCCGATTGGTCAGACGACGACTACTTCACTCATTATTTTAGTATTAGCCGCCTATCCCGGAATGGAATGGGATGGAATAGAAAGAACGCGAAGCGCTAGCGCTACAGGATCGGTTTTTTTTGGGGGATAGGCTTGTGAAGAAGCAAGCTTATCCCCGCCCCGACCGGCAGCTGCTAGGTTTCCCCATGTCTTCTAAACTTCCCCCGGTCTTCGGCCTGAGCTGTATGAGGCAAAAACTCGTCCCACGTACGGTTCGAAGGCCGAGCCCCACCCCAGCAGTAAGGGTGCGACTTAGTACTTATTAATTGTGCTTATTTTAGCATGACTTAGTATATTTTAATTATATTTATTTTCATTATGGCTTATTAATTTGCAATATTTATTTTATGCGACTTATTGAGTATTATAATATAATAGCATGACTCATATCACATTATTCTGTATTATTTTCTTGAATAATATCTTATATAATTTTATCGTACTAGGATCTAAGAAATATTAGAGCACAAGTTATATATTTTATGCTATGAAGATTATACCAGAAAAACCCGAGAATATCGAAAAAAATCAAGAAAACCCGAGATTGGAAAGCCCGGCTTTTGTTGGTTTGGTTGATTTACAGATTTGAAAATCCTAAACAATTGGTTTTGTTTGGTAACTGATAAACCCGAACCAATCCGACCTATGTGCACCATGTTCGCAACAAATTTTCGTAGTACAAAAAATAAACTGCAACAAAGATTATATGAAGAAAAAAGAGATTTTATTAATAAATATTTGTGAGTACAATTCTATGTATCCCTTGATTCTCCTCTCTAAAATTCTCAGTGTTTCGAGGGCTTGAGAAGCATCTTTCTCGAACGTAGGACGATGCAGACCAACTATGTCATAAGCTTGCTTGTATAGTCGTAGAGGATGGACCCAATCCAACTACACATGAACTATCTTGCTTGGTTCTGATTGGCTCATGTGAGTCATCAAACTTATCACATAAGCTATGTCGTAAGCTTGCTTGTGATTGGCCAAGACATGTCATTTTAGACACTTGGCAACTCTTGATTGGTCACTGTTTTGGTCTAGATTGCCACATGATTTTAACACATGACGTCATTTTATTGGCCTGAAGTTTGACTGGATATACCATGTTAATAATTTTTACTTGTCTACACACCCTTATCAAGAATTTTGTCTCTTTACTCCCTTGTTGTTAGAGTTGGAAATGGAGAGTACTTACTGCTCTTTATGTCAATGGCGACAATCTTTCATGTCAAACATAGCAAGAACAATTATTAAAAAGAAAGATCCAGCGGAAGATGACAAATGTGTTGAATTATTTCTCAATAGAAGAAGGTGAAAATAAGAAGGGACTAGCTTAGCTTTTTAGCATTTTATCCTTATAATTGTTGACAAGATGTCTATTTTTGAGTCATTCCGTTCCAGCTAAAGAGCACGTTGCCACGTTTCAGAAACCCAAACCACTGGGCCTCCTACATATTTTTTGGCAATTGACAAGTGCTCTAAATTTCTACCTCTAATAAGGCTTCTCTTCTTTCCCCTTTTCTTCTATAATGATATTGTTAAGGGAGACTAACAATTGATATTGAACCTGTAGCAAAAAGATAATGGCAACAAGTAACTCAAACTTTGCCTCTTTTATATCATAATTTTGTCAACCTAGCCCAATTCTCTTCTCCTACAACCCCTCAAATAACCCATAAAATTCTCAAGGACGGTGTCCTCTATAAACCGCAAAAATGGCCTATCACCTGAGAGTCGCATTTTTGGCTAAAATTTACGCGCGACGTCCTATTTGGTCGTCCTCATTTAACCTATACCCATATTTTTAAAATTATTTAACATATATCCTAATTTTTACAACTTCAACCGCCGCCTTCCTTATACATGTGCAAAACTTCAGCTTATCTAGTGCCGAAGTTTTTACAAATGAACTTAATAACTTCAGCATCTTCTGCTGAAGTTTTTGAAAACGAACTAAAGTTAACTTTAGCAGAAGATGCTGAAGTTATTGAAAAAGTTTTATGACAAAACTTTAGCTTATCTAGTGCTGAAGTTTTTACAAATGAACTTAATAACTTCAGCATCTTCTGCTGAAGTTTTTGAAAAGACTTTATGACAAAACTAATTAATCCAGGACAAAACTTCAGCTTATTTAGTGCTGAAGATTTTACAAATGAACTAAATAACTTCAGCATCTTCTGCTGAAGTTTTTGAAAAGACTTTATGACAAAACTAATTAATCCAGGACAAAACTTCAGCTTATTTAGTGCTGAAGATTTTACAAATGAACTAAATAACTTCAGCATCTTCTGCTGAAGTTATTGAAAAAGTTTTATGACAAAACTTCAGTTTATTTAGTGTTGAAATTTTTACAAATGAACTAAATAACTTCAGCACTTCTGCTGAAGTTTTTGAAAAAGACTAGAATACTGAAGTTTTGTCTGATTGTCTTTGCTACTTCAGACTCGTATGCCTGAAGTTTATGCGAAAAGTGGATACGCTTGCAATTTTTTTTGCAAAGCGGGTATAAGTTAAAACGTGACTCAAAAAGCGAGTATAGATGCAAAAGCCCCCATTTTTTGGCACATTTTCTATCCAAGATTAATTCTACTATTCTATTTAAAAATACATTTCTTACTTTTCTGCGGGTGTGAGCCATATTCATTGGAAATACCTAGATAATAAATATACAAATTTTGAGAAAAGATTGAAGTGACTTAGACTGGTTTGGAATCAAATTTAAAGCTAAAATTGACGTGAAAAAACATTATTGCGACAATGTATATCATGCATGTATATTATGTATGTCAATGTATATCACTTGGGAATATTCATCGATATACACATGTATACATGATATATAGGAGATAAACCAATATACATGAAAGATATATATATATATATACAGTGGGACATATATGTAACACCTCGTAAATTCGGCTTAGGTGTGGACGTGTTAAATGAGTAGCAATATTATATTTTAGACATGTGAAGTTCTATCGGGATGAGTATGCGCAGAATAGTTGTTTTAGAATCAAGATGGAGAGTGAGGTGTATAAGATTCGATAAAATCGACTAAGTTTATGAAAGATCTGCTTTCCAGCAGGATTTCGTGAAACTATGCAAGGAATTTGGGAAAATGCAAAACACAAAAAGTTGTATCCCTTTGGAATAGCTTTCCAACAATATATTGTGGAGCCTGAACGGATCTCTATGCAAAAGGTTATATGCGTTTTACTGGATAATGCGCAGTATGCGCGCCCAGGTGCGCGCCAGGATGGTCCCGTACGTGCCCGCGCACTTGTGGCAGTGCTACTGTTACGCGTTCAGGTGCGCGTTTGGGCCTTTAGGTGCATGGGAGCGCACCCGGGGGGTCATTTTAAAAGACTTACTTCGTCCCCTGCTCCCCAAAACACAAAAACTTGCTCTAGAAAGTAAAGCTCTCAAGAACCTAACCTCCCCCAAGGTCCCTCCACCATACAAGATGAGTTCTAATGGTGATTCTAAGTTAATTTCAATTCTTCAACACCTTATTTACACAGGTAAGCCCTTCAAATCATTAGATATTCGATTGGGACATCATTGTTGAGAAAAGAAACTGTAGAACTCGAATTCAAGAGGGTTGAATATCAAAAAGGTAATATCTTCACCCTCTACTTGATTATAGTATTTTGGATTGTTGATTGTTGATTATTGGTTAAGGGTGTGTTTTATCTTATGGGTGTGATGACCCAAAAGGTCATCCTATGTAGATTTGATTATGATGGTGTTCCGAGGACCCAAAATCTCACCTCGAACTGCGCGCGCAGCTCGAGCGCGTAGCCGGGAAGTCTTTATGTGGAAACTTGATAAAGAGTTGAATTTATAATAATTAATTAATTAAAGTTGACTTTGGTCAACATTTTTGTGAACGGACCCGGACCCGTGATCAAGCAGTCCCGCAAGGTCCGTAGGAAAATATGGGACTTGGGCGTATGCTCGGAATCGAACTCCGAGGTCCCAAGTCCGAGAAATGAATTTTTAAAGAAAATTGTTTTCTGAAAATAATAAAGACTTTTGAAAATGAATTTTGACGTGAAATCTCTGTTATCGGGCCCGTATTGTGGTTTCGGAGCCTGGAACAGGTTCTATATGCGTTATTTGAGTTATCAGTGAAATTTGGTAAGAAACGGGCTTGATTTGACATGTTTCGGATCAGAAATGGGAAATTGAGAGTTAATGAAGTTTTGAGGATTTTCATAGAATTTGAAATTTGGTTTGGAACGTGATTTTATGTTCTCAAGGTCTGGATGTGATTCCGAGACCGCGAATAGTTCTGTATGGTCGTTTATAACTTGCCTGCAAAATTTGATGTCATTCCAAGTCGTATAGGTCGGTCCAGCGCATTTTATAGAAATCTAGAGTTTGAAAGCCTTAAGTTATGAATTCAGGGGTTTTGGAATGTGATTTTGAGTTTTAGCGTTGTTCTGAGTGTTTTGTGGGCTCGAGCAAGTCCGTATAATGATTTGGGACTTGTTGGGATTTTTTGACGGGGGCTCGGGTGGGCCCAGGTGCCTCTCGGAGCCCCGACATGGCTAAAAAACCAGCTAAAACAACTGTTGGTGCAGCTGTTGCTGGTGTGACCGCAGGTGCGATTGCCCAGCCACAGGTGCGGGACCGCTCCTGCGGTCCCAGCCTCGCAGGTGCGCATCTTCCGCAGGTGCGGACCATTTTCCGCAGGAGCGGGATCGCAGGTGCGGCCCCCAACTTCGTAGGTGCGAACCTAGCTCCCCCCGCCCGTTTTCTGCAGGTGCGGCCACTTCCTCGCAGGTGCGAGACCGCAGGTGCGGGACCGCAGGTGCGGCCCCAGGGTCGCAGGTGCAGAAACCCCTGTAGGCAGACTGTTTTTAAAGTGCCAAACTCGGTATTTCTTCATTCCTTTCATACCAAAAACCCCATTAGAGACTTGTGAGCTTGGGAGGAGCACACCACGACCTAGCTACTGTTAAGGTAAGTTAATTCCTTCCTAATACTAGTTTCATGCATGCATAATTAATGGGATTACCTACTAAATTAGTGGAAACTCTAGAATTGGGTAGTGAATTTGGGGTTCTTGAGAAATTAGCTTATTGTCCGTTTAATGCTATGAATTAAAGTAGAAACTTCATATTAATGATCCTTAGGCTATGGGTGAGTGATTCCTCCGAGAATTTTCGGGATTCGAGCAAGCGGGTCTGGGGTCAAATTTTAGTATTTTTGGAAAAAAAGTAGAAAATATATAATTAGGCTTCGGAATTGGTTTATTGAGTATTTATTGATTTTAATAAATCCATTATGTCTAGATATTATCGATTCAGAGTTGGATTCGAGAGGGAAGGCTGTGATTGAGGCTTGACTTGCATTTTTTTGGAGTCGAGGTGAGTGTTTGGCCTAACCATAGCTTGAGGGAATAGGTAGAGAGTCTTATTTGCTATGTGTAATTCATGTCCAACGTATAGGTGGGGTGACGAGTTCCCTATATGTTGTGGTCCAGCATGCCCGTAAGTCAAACGTGATGAATCCTACTGTGTTCTTAATATTCTCTGTACTATGAGTAATTGATGAGTTAGAAGTGATACCTTGATGTTGTTCCATGACATGGAGAGTTATTGTGTTATTTGTTTCAGTTAAGGCTTTTACTGTTGATATTGTATTCCTGATGTGAGGTTGGTTATAGCTGAGTCCCTTGCCGGGACGATAGAATTCTATGGAGTATTTCCGTACGCTTGAGACTTCTCATTGTTGATTTTCACATTATATTGCTGACCGTTTATTATTTATCGCACGAGGGGACATGCCGTGCTGATTGTTTATTATTTGTCACACGAGGGGACATGCCGTGTTGACCGTTTATTATTTATCGCACGAGGGGAAATGCCGTGCAGATTATTTATTATTTGTCACACGAGGGGACATGCCGTGTTGACCTTTTATTATTTATCGCACGAGGGGACATGCCGTGCTGATTGATTATTATTTATCACACGAGGGGACATGCCGCGTTGATTGTTATTGTTATCGCACGAGGGGACATGCCGTGCCGATGTGTTACTGTTTGATGCACGAGGGGACATTCTGTGCCGAGTGATTTGTGAGGTGATGCACGAGGGGACATGCCGTGCCTTGTGTTATTCATTATCTGTTCTGAGGTGTTAAATTCCTATTTTTACTGTTACATTTCAGGTGTTACCCTGTTCCACTATGCTAGTATTTGCTGCCCTTTTTTCCCCCAGCATGTTCTCCCTGTATCTGTTTTTACTTGCTTATTCCCGCCGATATCTTTCCTGTTATTGTATAGAATTGTGCAGGTACATATATTGTTGTCGGTCCTAACCTCGTCACTACTTCGCCGAGGTTAGGCTCGGTACTTGCTCAGTACATGGGGTCGGTTGTATTGATGCTACACCTGCACTTCTTTATGTTGTGCAGACTACGCAGCCGAACCCGGTGGTCACTGACGGTCGGAGCATTTCATCAGTTCATTCAGGGGACATTGAGGTAGACCCACAGACGTTCGTGGGCCTTGGCGTCACCTTCTACCCTTCACTTTCAGCTCTGTCTTATTTATAGTTTCAAAGACAGTCATATGTACATATTTTCAGACCATTGTATTTAGTAATCTCATAGACAGTTCGTGAGTGTGTGACACCAGTTCTGGGTTGTATTTATGGGTTTTACTTCGAAGCTCTCCATATTATCTTTTTGTAGTTCGTTAACTTTCATATTGTTAATCATGGCTGCCCTTGTCATCCTGTTCATTTGAGTTGTTATGAGTTTTATTTAGTTCAAACGTTGGCTTGTCTAGCGGGTTCAACGTTAGACGCAGTCATGGACCGAAGGTGGAATTTCGGGTCGTGACAAGTTGGTATCAGAGCCCTAGGTTTCTTAGGTCTCACCGCTCACGGACTAACTTGGTAAAGTCTGAGGGATCGGTACGGAGACGTCTGTACTTATCCCCCAAAGGTTGCAAAGTTAGGAATAACTTCATATCTTTCATTCTCTGTCGTGCAATTTAAATTCTAAATACTAATTGAGTCTCTATCCTACTCTCTCGCATATGGCGAGGACGCGTGCTTCCTCGTCGACCGATCGGCAGCCTGATCCTCATATTGCATCTCATACGAGGGGCCGAGGCCGCGCTAGAGGCCGAGGCAGAGCTAGAGCAGCAGCTCCAGTTGAGGACCCACAGGTAGACCTTGCTGGTGAGGTTCCTACTTAGACAGTCCCAGTGGGACCAGCTCAGGTCCCAGAGGGGTTCATTGCTACCCCGGTGATTCAGGACGCTCTAGTCCGCTTGGTGGGGCTTATGGAGAGCGTGGCTCAGGCCGATTTTCTTCCTACTGTACCAGCTGGTTCTCAGGCTGGGGAAGGGACCCAGACTCCTGTTATTCACACCCCAGAGCAGTTTGCCACTCAGTTTCAGGCTCCAGCACCCCAGACAGCTGGAGTAGCTCAGCCACGTATTATGGCACTGGCCGCCGAGGGTGCAGCTATGTCAGCAGATGCTCTATGGAGACTAGATCAGTTCACCAAGTTATTCACTACTACATTTGCTGGTGCACCATCAGAGGATCCCCAAGATTATTTAGACAGTTGTTATGAGGTTCTTCGGAACATGGGCGTTGTGGAGTCCAATGGAGTTGACTTTGCTACTTTTCGGTTGTCTGGTGCAGCCAAGACTTGGTGGAGAGACTATTGCCTGACCAGACCAGCTGGGTCTGCACCGTTGACTTGGGCTCATTTCTCCGAGCTATTCCTGGGGAAGTTTCTTCCCATTACTCAGCGAGAGGATCTTCGGATGCAGTTTGAGCGCCTCCAGCAGGGATCCATGTATGTCACTTAGTACGAGACCATGTTCATCACTCTAGCCAGGCATGCACTTATGATACTTCCCACTGATCGGGAAAGGGTTCGGAGATTTATTGAGGGTTTGTCCCAACCTATCAGACTTCAGATGTCCAGGGAGACGGGTACTGATATCTCCTTTCAGGATGCAGCTGATGTGGCCAGACGCATTGAGATGGTATTATCCCAGGGTGGTGGTCAAAGGTCTGACAAGAGACCTCTCATTTCGGTCGTTTCAGTGGTGCCTCATATGGAGACAGAGATTCATTTGGTAGAGGTCATCCCCCTAGGCCTTATCAGTCAGCACTCCAGGCATCCCGCATCGCATCATCAGCTCCCATCAGTGCACCGCCGATTCAGATTCTTCAGGGTAGTCATTCTGGTCGTCAAGGACAGTTCGAGGGTCAGTATTCTCAGCAGCCGAGGGCTTGCTACACTTGCGGTGGTATGGGGCATACCAGGTTCTTCCCCCGAGGTTTTGCTGGTTCTCAGTATCAGGGTTCCCGTACCATGGTTCCCGCATCAGGTGCACCCTCTCCCCATCAGCCAGCTAGGGGTGGTCGTGGTGCCAGAGGTGGAGGTCAGACTCATAGAGGTGGAGGGCAGGTCACGAGAGGTAGGGGTCAGCCCGTAGCAGGTAGACCCAGAGATGTTCAGGTTGGAGGGGCTCCGCCCCGTTTCTATGTTATTCCGGCCAGACTTGAGGCTGAGGCTTCTCACGCAGTTATCACAAGTACGGTATCGTTTGCAGCCGAGATGCGTCGGTATTATTTTATCCGGGTTCTACTTTCTCTTATGTATCTTCCTATGTTGCCCCCTATTTGAGCATGTCCCGTGATTCCCTGAGTGCTCCTGTATATGTGTCTACCCCGGTGGGTGATTCTATTGTGGTAGATCGAGTCTACCGTGCTTGCCTACTAGTTATTGGTGGCATGGAGACTCAGGTTGATCTTTTGCTTCTGGATATGGTGGACTTTGACGTCATATTGGGGATGGATTGGCTATCCCCCTATCATGCTATTCTTGACTATCATGCCAAGACAGTGACCTTGGCCTTGCCAGGTGTGCCTCGTTTGGTGTGGAGAGGGGCTCCTAGCCATTTTTTCTGCAGAGTTATTTCTTATATGAAGGCTCGGCGTATGGTCGAGAAGGGTTGTTTGGCCTATTTGGCCTGTGTTTGTGATTCTAGCGCTGAGGTTCCTTCCTTGGAGTCTGTGCTTGTGATTCGTGAGTTCCCAGAGGTTTTCCCTGCTGACCTTCCAGGTATGCCACCCGACAGGGATATTGACTTTTGTATCGAGGTGGCTTAGGGCACTCAGCCCATTTATATTCTGCCATATCATATGGCCCCGCCAGAGTTGAAGGAATTGAAGGATCAGTTGCAGGACTTGTTGGATAAAGGCTTCATTAGTCCTAGTGTTTCTCCTTGGGGTGCCCCAGTGTTGTTAGTTAAGAAGAAAGATGGCTCAATGAGGATGTGTATTGACTACCGGTAGCTGAATAAGGTTACTATCAAGAACAAGTATCCTCTGCCGAGGATTGATGATCTATTTGACCAGCTTCAAGGTTCGACGTTGTTTTCCAAGATAGACTTGAGATCTGGTTACCATCAGCTGAGGATTAGGGCGTCTGATGTACCTAAGACGGCCTTTCGCACCCGTTATGGGCATTATGAGTTCTTGGTGATGTAATTCGGGTTGACAAATGCCCCTGTTGCTTTTATGGAGTTGATGAACCGGGTGTTCAGGCCTTATTTGGACTCGTTCGTTATTGTTTTCATTGATGATATATTGATATACTCTCGCAGCCGAGAGGAGCATGAGCAGCACCTTAGAGTCGTCCTCCAGACTCTGAGGGATAGTCAGTTGTATGCCAAATTTTCTAAGTGTGAGTTCTGGTTAAGTTCGGTGGCATTTTTGGTCCATGTTGTGTCGGCAGAGGGTATTCAGGTGGATTCCAAGAAGATTTCGGCAGTCAGAGATTGGCCTAAGTCCACGTCAGCTACAGAGATTCGGAGTTTCTTGGGTTTAGCAGGTTATTATCGCTGATTTGCGGAGGGCTTTTCATCTATCGCAGCCTCGATGACCAGGTTGACCTAGAAGTGTGCCCAGTTCAGGTGGTCGGATGAGTGTGAGGCGAGCTTTCAGAAGTTCAAGATAGCCTTGACCACGGCACCAGTGTTAGTTTTTCCCACAGGTTCAGGGCCGTACACCGTGTATTGTGATGCTTCACGACTTGGGCTTAGTGCAGTGTTGATGTAGGACGGCAAAGTCATAGCCTATGTTTCTCGTCAGTTGAAGGTTCATGAGAAGAACTATCCAGTTCATGATCTGGAGCTTGCAGCTATTGTTCATGCCTTGAAGATTTGGAGGCATTACTTGTATGGTGTGCCTTGTGAGGTGTTTACGGATCATAAGAGTTTACAGTATCTATTCAGGCAAAAGGAGTTGAACATGAGGCAGAGAAGGTGGTTAGAGTTACTGAAGGATTATGATATTACTATTCTCTATCATCCTGGGAAGGCCAATGTGGTGGCCGATGCTTTGAGCCGGAACTCAGTTAGCATGGGTAGTCTTGCCTATTTATCAGTTTGAGAGCGACCTCTTGCTTTGGATGTTCAGGCGTTAGCCAACCGATTTGTGAGGTTGGAGGTTTCTTAGGGTTGCAGTGTTTTGGCCATACCGTCGCTCGTTCTTCATTGTATGATCGTATTCGTGCCAGGCAGTATGATGATAATTGTTTATGTGCTCTTAGAGATACGGTTCGGCACAGACATGACAAACATGTCACAGTTGATGGCGAGGGAGTTTTGAGGATGCAGGGTCGTATTTGTGTACCCGATGTGGATGGTGTTCGTGAGTTGATACTGTAGGAGGCCCATAGTTCCCGGTATTCCATTCATCCGGGCGCCGCAAAGATGTACCAGGATTTGCGGCAACATTATTGGTGGCGGAGGATGAAGAAGGATATTGTAGCTTATGTAGCTCGGTGCTTGAACTGTCAGCAGGTTAAGTACGAGCA
>ML291057.1:0-56740 GCA_005239495.1 Nicotiana undulata | reverse complement strand
GATATATATGAGAGAGATTGTTCGATTGCATGGTGTGCCCTTATCCATTATATCAGACAGAGGTACTCAGTTTACCTCCCATTTCTGGAGAGTTTTTCAGCGAGAGTTGGGTACACAGATTGAGCTGAGCACATCATTTCATCCTCAAACGGACGGACAGTCCGAGCGTACTATTCAGATCTTGGAGGATATGTTGCGGGCTTGTGTTATTGATTTTGGTGGTTCATGGGACCAGTTCTTGCCTTTAGCTGAGTTTGCCTACAACAACAACTATCAGTCGAGCATTCAGATGGCTCCGTACGGGGCGTTGTATGGTAGACGGTGTCGGTCTCCAGTCGGATGGTTTGAGCCAGAAGAGGCTAGGTTGTTAGGTTCTGAGTTAGTTCAGGATGCCTTGGACAAGGTGAATATTATTCAGGATAGACTTCGTACAGCTCAGTCCAGGAAGAAGAGTTATGCGGATCGTAGAGTTCAAGATTTGGCCTTTATGGTAGGAGACCGGGTATTTCTTCGAGTGTCGCCTATGAAGGGCGTGATGAGGTTCGGGAAGAAGGTCAAGTTGAGCCCTAGGTACATTGGTCCATTTGAGATTTGGATAAGGTAGGAGGGGTGGCCTACATGCTTGCCTTGCCGCCGAGTTTATCAANTGGAAAAGGATTTATCGTATGAGGAGGAGCCGGTAGCCATATTAGCTCGGCAGGTCCGTCAGTTGAGATCGAAGAGTTATCCTTCGGTTCGTGTTCAGTGGAGAGGTCAGCATGTTGAAGCAGCAACCTGGGAGTCTGAGTCCGATATGCGGAGCCGATATCCCCACCTTTTCCCCGATTCAGGTACCTTTCTATGTCCGTTCGAGGACGAACGTTTGTTTTAGAGGTGGAAATTGTGATGACACAAAAGGTCATCCTATGTAGATTTGATTATGACGGTGTTCCGAGGCCCCGAAAGCCTTCGTTAATCTCACCTAGATGTGCGTGCGCAGCTCGAGCGCGTAGCCGGGAAGTCTTTATGTGGAAACTTAATAAAGAGTTGAATTTATAATAATTAATTAATTAAAGTTGACTTTGGTCAACATTTTTGGTGAACGGACCCGGACCCATGATCTGGCGGTCTCGGAAGGTCCGTAGGAAAATATGGGACTTGGGCGTATGCTCGGAATCGAATTCCGAGGTCCCAAGTCCGAGAAATGAATTTTTAAAGAAAATTGTTTTCTGAAAATAATAAAGACTTTTGAAAATGAATTTTGACGTGAAATCTGTGTTACCAAGCCCATATTGTGGTTCCGGAGCCCGGAACAGGTTCTATATGCGTTATTTGAGTTATCGGTGAAATTTGGTAAGGAACGGGCTTGATTTGACATGTTTCGGATCAGAAATGGGAAATTGAGAGTTAATGAAGTTTTGAGGATTTTCATAGAATTTGAAATTTGGTTTGGAACGTGATTTTATGTTATCAAGGTCCGAATGTGATTCCGAGACCGCGAATAGTTCTGTATGGTCGTTTATAACTTGCCTGCAAAATTTGATGTCATTCCAAGTCGTATAGGTCGGTCCAGCGCATTTTATAGAAATCTAGAGTTTGAAAGCCTTAAGTTATGAATTCAGGGGTTTTGGAATGTGATTTTGAGTTTTAGCGTTGTTCTGAGTGTTTCGTGGGCTCGAGCAAGTCCGTATAATGATTTGGGACTTGTTGGTATTTTTGGGCGGGGGCTCGGGTGGGCCCAGGTGCCTCTCGAACCCCCGACAGGGCTAAAAAACCAGCTAAAACAACTGCTGGTGCAGCTGTTGCTGGTGTGACCGCACGTGCGAACCATTTTCCGCAGGAGCGAGACCGCAGGTGCGGCCCCCAACTTCGCACGTGCGAACCTAGCTCCCTCGGTCATTTTCCGCAGGTGCGGCCACTTCCTCCCAGGTGCGGGACCGCAGGTGCGGCCCCAGGGTCGCAGGTGCGGAAACCCCTGTAGGCAGACTGTTTTTAAAGTGTCAAACTCGGGATTTCTTCATTCCTTTCATACCAAAAACCCCATTAGAGACTTGTGAGCTTGGGAGGAGCACACCACGACCTAGCTACTGTTAAGGTAAGTTAATTCCTTCCTAATACTAGTTTCATGCATGCATAATTAATGGGATTACCTACTAAATTAATGGAAAATCAAGAATTGGGTAGTGAATTTAGGGTTCTTGAGAAATTGGCGTATTGTCCGTTTAATGCTATGAATTCAAGTAGAAACTTCATATTAATGATCCTTAGGCTATGGGTGAGTGATTCCTCCGAGAATGTTCGGGATTCGAGCATGCGGGCCCGGGGTCGAATTTTAGTATTTTTGGAAGAACAGTAGAAAATGTATAATTAGGCTTCGGAATTGGTTTATTGAGTATTTATTGATGTTAATAAATCCATTATGTCTAGATATTATCGATTCAGAGTTGGATTCGAGAGGGAAGGTTGTGATTGAGGCTTGACTTGCATTTTTTATGAGCTAAGGTAAGTGTTTGGCCTAACCTTAGCTTGAGGGAATAGGTATAGGGCCTTATTTGCTATGTGTAATTCATGTCCAACGTATAGGTGGGGTGAAGAGTTCCTATATGTTGTGGTCCAGCATGCCCGTAGGTCAAACGTGATGAATCCTACTGTGTTCTTAATATTCTCTGTACTATGAGTAATTGATGATTTAGAAGTGATACCTTGATGTTGTTCCATGACATGGAGAGTTATTGTGTTATTTGTTTCAGTTAAGGCTTTTACTGTTGATATTGTATTTCTGATGCGAGGTTGGTTATAGCTGAGTCCCTTGCCGGGGCGATAGAATTTTATGGAGTATTTCCGTACGCTTGAGACTTCTCATTGTTGATTTTCACATTATATTGCTGACCGTTTATTATTTATCGCACGAGGGGACATGCCGTGCTGATTGTTTATTATTTGTCACACGAGGGGACATGCCGTGTTGACCGTTTATTATTTATCGCACGAGGGGACATGTCGTGCTGATTGATTATTATTTATCACACGAGGGGACATGCCGCGTTGATTGTTATTGTTATCGCACGAGGGGACATGCCGTGCCGATGTGTTACTGTTTGATGCACGAGGGGACATTCTGTGCCGAGTGATTTGTGAGGTGATGCACGAGGGGACATGCTGTGCCTTGTGTTATTCATTATCTGTTCTGAGGTTTTAAATTCATGTTTTTACTGTTACATTTCAGCTGTTATCCTGTTCCACTATGCTAGTATTTGCTGCCCCTTTTTCCCCAAGCATGTTCTCCCCGCATATGTTTTTACTTGCTTATTCCCGTCGATATCTTTCCTGTTATTGAATAGAATTGTGCAGGTACATATATTGTTGTCGGTCCTAACCTCGTCACTACTTCGCCGAGGTTAGGCTCGGTACTTGCTCAGTACATGGGGTCGGTTGTATTGATGCTACACCTACACTTCTTTATGTTGTGCAGACTACGCAGCCGGACCCGGTGGTCATTGACGGTCGGAGCATTTCATCAGTTCATTCAGGGGACATCGAGGTTGACCCGCAGACGTTCGTGGGCCTTGGCGTCACCTTCTACCCTTCACTTTCAGCTATGTCTTATTTATAGTTTCAAAGACAGTCATATGTACATATTTTCAGACCATTGTATTTAGTAATCTCATAGACAGTTCGTGAGTGTGTGACACCAGTTCTGGGTTGTATTTATGGGTTTTACTTCGAAGCTTGCCATATTATCTTTTTGTAATTCGTTAACTTTCATATTGTTAATCATGGCTGCCTTTGTCATCCTGTTCATTTTAGTTGTTATGAGTTTTATTTAGTTCAAACGTGGCTTGTCTAGGGGGTTCAACGTTAGACGCAGTCATGGCCCGAAGGTGGGATTTCGGGTCGTGACAATGGGTGATGAAGAATGATGTTGATTATAACCATTTGATATTTTATAATTTATCTAGGAGCAAGAAAACGGGTTATTGGGTGTAGAAACACCATTAATAAGGACTATGAAGCTTTATAACCAACAAGTGTTTGATAAAATTCCTAAGTGACCATAACATGAGTATTATTGCTAATATTAAATCCTTTGACTAGTATTGCTATAGATTAAAGTTGAAAGGGTTGACCAACATTGTATTACTCAAGAGCAGGAAGTTAAGGTATGTGAGGCTAACTGTCTACGTTTGGGAATGTTTATGATTCTCCCTATGTCTCGTTCTTTATGAATATTATTAATTCCTCATAAAGTAATTATTCTTCAGTTCCATGAATGGTTGTAGAACTTCTATTATAAGATGGCATAATTCATAATTCATTCAATAACATATAAGCCTCAGTTATGACAAATCAGTTTACTATAAATACATGTCCCAGTCTAGTTCTATTCAACATTCCAGTATCATGTAACTCAATATGAGCTATTTCAGTATCATGTATTGCACTATGATTCTCATTTCCTGATTTTAAATCCCTGAATTTTGAACACCTGTATTTGGGCATGCGGCCGTAGTTTATGCTTTATGCATCTTTGGGCATGCGACCGCAGTTTATGCTTTATGTATTTCTAGGCATGAGGCCGCAGTTATGTATACGTATACTTGGGCCAAGGCTGTAGTTTATGCACACACACACACACACACAGATACATATATATATATATATATATATATATATATTGGGACTGAGGCCGCAGTTTAATATTCAGATAAACAGGAGGTTCATCATTCAGAAGAGGGCAATTCTCAGTTATCAGTTCAGTTTCAGTTTTAGTATTTACAGTTCTTTCTTTCGGTTGTTTTACATAATAGTGCAATTCAAATGTACTAACGTCCTTTTTCTCCTGTGGCTTGCATCTCGCGATGCAGGTAATGATTTACAAGTTGACAGTTATGCTTTCTAGGACATCTCGTGTCAGCTATTGGTGAGCCCCAGTCTTTCGGGGCATTATCCCTCTTTTTTCAGCCTTTATATTATTTTAGATAATAAGGTATACCGGGGACCTTGTCCCGGTAAATAGTTTGCATTTCAGTATTCTTTATAGGTTTCGTAGACTATAGCCAGTCAGTCAAATATTAGCAGGCTTTTATGTGTTAGCCTTGTATGCTACTCGTTTACACATGCAAATTTTTCAGTATTTCTGCATTTATGATATTTCAGTCATAATCCTTAGTAGATCTGCATTTTGCATGTTTATATTCAGCTTACACTTATACCACATGTTGATCCAGATGTCTAATTGGTTCGCTTGGTCACATGCAGTAAACACCAAATGTCGTGTTACGCCCAGACCATGTTTCGGGGAGTGACAAATCTTGGTATCAGAGCCTAGGTTCAAGAGTCCCAGGGAGTCTATGAAGTCGTGTCTAGTGGGGTCACTTTTATGTGTGTGTTCACGCCACACATGTAAACAGTTGACCACCAAGACATCTACGATTGTTTCATTTCATTCATACTCTAGATCGTGTAGTTAAAGATATGCTTTCAGGAATCCTTCTAACTCGTGCAAATTGCATATTTCAGAAAAATGCCTGCAAAAGGAAAGTACACCAAGAGGGACTCAACTACTTTCTAAGGGGCTACGGCTAATGCTACTCGGGAAGAGGACACTCCAGTCTAGGGAGTTGCATCGGGCTCAGTGCCTAGTGCTTCATACATGGATGTCGGGGGAGCTACCCAATTGCTCACCAGATTGTTTCTACTCTGGCTCAAAGGCAGGGAGAAAGTGTTGTTGATGAAACAGGTAGTTCCAGGTCCAGGGAATTCCTCGACATGAGACCTTCAGTTTTCACAAGAACAAAAAATGATGAGGATCCGCAAAACGTCATTGATGATGTTCAGAAGATATTTCGAGTGATGCGTGCTACAGATACTGAGGCAATAGAGCTTTTTGTG
The DNA here is from genome assembly GCA_005239495.1 of Nicotiana undulata. Taxonomy (NCBI): domain Eukaryota; kingdom Viridiplantae; phylum Streptophyta; class Magnoliopsida; order Solanales; family Solanaceae; genus Nicotiana; species Nicotiana undulata. Next base: position 50,869 of record ML291057.1, on the reverse strand, counting down.
TACCAGTTGAAGGATGTTGCTAACACTTGGTATGAGACATGGGAAGAGTCCCGAGGGGAAGATGCGGCTCCTGCGACTTGGAAGGAGTTTGTAGATATGTTTCTTCAACATTTTCTACCCATTGAGGTGTTGGAATCTAAGGCTTTAGAGTTTGAGAGACTCAAACAGAATGAGATGAGTGTGAATGAGTACTACCTCAAGTTTGTCTCTCTGGCCAAGTATGCTCCGAAAATGGTACGTGATATGAGGGCTAGAGTTAGGCGGTTTGTGTTGGGGCTTTCATATGATTTGTTTGCTGATGCTAATATAGCTGATGTCACGACCTAAATTCTCAACCTTAAGTATCGTGATGGATCCTAATACCACATTTGCTAGGCAAGCCAATGTTAGAACTTGATTAGCCATTTTCTTTGAATATTTACTTAAACACAATAACACAATTTAAAATAAACTAAGTCTAATACATTCCAACGAATAATCTCATAAATAAAATAATAAACGAATAATTAACCGATCCACGAACTAAATATGTATAACTCTAAGACTACCCCAGGGTCTGGTGTCACAATTCACGAACTACTAAAGAATACAACAAATACTAGGCTGGAAGAAATAGTGTACCTGTTCTGAATATAATAAAACAGTGTTTATAACTATAAGAGAAGACTCTCGGGATCTGCGAACGCCGGCAGATATACCTCGTGTCTCCGGAAATAGATAGTTGCTCTAGATATCTCTGCTGTTGGCCGGTACCTGGATCTGCACAAAAGAGTGCAGAGTGTAGTATCAGTACAACCGACCCCATGTACTGAGTAAGTGCCGAGCCTAACCTCGACGAAGTAGTGACGAGGCTACGACGGGACACTAACAATATAACCTGTGACAATAATATATGAATCAAGAAGGAAATCTAAAACAAACAAATAAATACTGCAACAACAATTAAAATAACTCAGTCGCCGTTTCCAGGTCTCAGCTATAACCAATTCTCAAATAATTTCCAAATTTCCAACTTTAACTTTAAATAATAGTTACAAATATGAAAAATAGTAAAATAACATAGTAAGTTTACAAATCTTTGTTTTCTTTTAAAATCGGTAAAAAACATAAATGTCCTCCCTTATTGCTCTTTGTTGCGGCGTGCAACCCGCTCCCACCTGTCCACCCTTATTGCTCCTCCCTATATATATATATCACCCTTATTGCTCCTGTTGCGGCGTGCAACCCGATCCCACATGTCCTCCCTTATCACTCCTTGTTGCGGCGTGCAACCCGATCCCGCCAAACATATCATATCATCTTATTTATAAATTTTCACAATTCAGGCCAAACTTTTCACAATACTTTTGTCTCAACAATTATAAACAAGAAAACTATATTTTCTCATAAACTCCATCAATATCATCAACCATGAAACCAACATGAATATAAATATATATCTCGTAAAACAAAGTCAAATTGCTCAACCTTTATATACCACAAGGAACAACCAATACTCCTCCAAAATAGTTACGACAAGACTTAACAACAAAATAACAATGTCAAGTAAACATGGAAACAAATAATGAGGATAAAACAATTAAGACATGAATCAATTAAATTGGAAACGGGGAAGAGATCATGTTTAATAAAAAATTTGGTGGTGCATAGATACTCGTAACCTCACCTATACACCACACACATGTGTATTGGTAAAAAAATATAGCCTAATACGTGTACAAATTTTGGATGACTCAGCCAGCCAGGTGGACCAAATAAAACATCACACGTGGACACGAGATAAAAAGGTACGGTCAAGGCAAGGAATTAGCCGCGGAAAGATCATCAAAGAAGAAGAGACACGGTCACAACTAATCCGGATGCAATAATGGGCCGATTCGAAGATCAGCAATCAATGTTTTGTACGTTATGTAACTCCTAAAATAACAGTTACTATTCATCATTGTAACACCTCATTAATGTAATAATTAATCATTAAATAGTCTATCATGACAGAAATACAAACGTTGTACTAGGAGAATATCCCTATAAAGAGGGATAAAAATGTAACAAAGAGGATCATCTAATTTCTCGGATATTAAGCCATTTTATTCTTTGCTCTTGAAATTATTGCTACTTTGTCCTTTATTTTATTAATTTGATTATCAGTAACCCGAGTTTATCCTAAATTAATCTTTAGTCAAAAGATCTTATTTTTTGGTTAAACAAATTGGTTCCGTTACCGGGAATCTGATAATCATCGTTTTCGTTACCAATCGATATCCTTAAAATCATGTCGAATTTCAACAACAACGTCAGCAATAATGACAATAACAACCAGTAAATAAGTGAAACCCCAGTTTCAACTCCTCCTCGAGGAACTCCACAAGCTTCGAGAGAACCATCTCCTGAAAGAGCTGACAATCGTAACAATAATGAACAACCGGTGGAATCAGATCAAATAAGGCAAATGATTGCTGAATATGTGGGACAGGCTTTGCGAGAATTTGCAAGAGGATTACAACAAGTACCTCCAGTACCACCAACACTGCCTCTGAATAATACAGTTTTAGTGGAAGATTTGCAAGCGAGGTTAACAAATACAACCAGGGATGAAACTCTCAATACACTTCCTGAAACACGACCAGGTACGACTAGTAATTCAGAATTNGTTCCGCCTATTATCAAAGGAATTGATGTGGATAGGTATTCTCAACAACCTTGGAAGCCAAGTGCAGCCCCATTACTTATACCCAAAACGTTTAGAATTCCTGATGTCTCCAAATATGATGGAACAACTGACCCACGTGATCACGTGACTGCTTTCACCACTGGAGTAAAAGGCAATGATTTAACAAAAGAGGAAATAAAATCAGTCCTTGTCAAAAAATTCGGAGAAACACTCACGAAAGGAGCTTTAACCTGGTATTCTCTTCTCCCTGAAAACTCTATAAATTCTTTTGCTGAACTTGCAGATTCGTTTATAAAAGCACATTCTGGTGCACAAAAAGTTGAAAAACGAATGGAAGATATATTCAAGATAAACCAAGGAGACAATGAATTGTTTCGTGAGTTTGTAGACAGGTTTCAAAGGGAAAGAATGCAATTACCAAGGGTGTCTGACAACTGGGCAGCCATGGCATTCACAAGTAACTTGAACGAGAAAAGTTCAGAAGCCACGAGTCGACTCAAAGAGGGTCTAAGAGAATTTCCAGCCACGACATGGAATGATGTATACAACAGGTACAGTACTAAACTAAGGATTTAAGAGGATATAATAACACGATCAAAAGATGAAGAATATCACAGAACAAGACACCTAGAATCAGAGAAAAAGTCAGGTAAACACAGGTATGATCCTCACTTAGGACCCTCGAGACGTGACCTATGTCCCAGGTTCGAAAACACAAAACCTTCGGGAAGAGATACAAACTCATCATCATCTAGATCTAAGAGAGATCAAGATGAACAATTCCGGGATATTACCCGAATTGGACACCATAACTTTAATATAAGCAGCACTGAGCTCGTCTCAATACTAAGAAGTATGGGAGACAAAGTTAAATGGACGAAATAAATGTGTTCTAATCCTAACAGGAGGAACCTCGATCAATGGTGTGAATTCCACAATGATCACGGCCATAGAACAACAGATTGCAGATATTTACAAGGTGAAGTAGAACATCTATTAAAGCAGGGTTATTTAACAAACTTGTTTAGTGATAAAGGTAAATATGCATATATGAAGAACAAGCAGGAGCCACCAAAACCACCCTCCCCAAAACGGACTGTTAACGTCATACATGGAGGAGAAGAGGTAAACGGTATAATCTGCCAGCTAACCTCAAAATCCACGAACACACACGGAAAGCGGGTTCGAGAAGAAATGAGAGAAGAACAAATATCTTTTGACGATGCAGACTTTGGTGGATTGATACTTCCACACAAGGACGCGCTGGTAATATCTTTACTCATTCATGACACTAACGTTAAAAGGGTGTTGATTGATCCAGGCAGTTCAGTCAATATTATTTTGATGAAAGTCATGGAAGAAATGCTAGTAGAAAACAAAATAATTTCAAAGGTTCGAGCCATATCTGGGTTCGACAATTCAACAGTGATAACTAAAGGTGAGATCGAACTCAATACTTACGCTGAAGGAGTCGTCAAAAATGCAAAGTTCCAAGTCATTAATACAGAAATGGCTTACAACGTCATCCTGGGAAGACCATGGATTCATGACATGAAAGCAGTCCCATCTACTTTACATCAAGTAATAAAATTCACATCCAAATGGGAAATAAGGCATATCAGGGGTGATCAGCAAACCTCGAGGAATATTAATTCAATAACTCTTAACAACAAAAGAGACGCGGAAGAAACAACGAATTGTCAAACAGAGTCTCATCAACAAAAAGGTATGGAACAAACTTCTGATCAGCTACGTACCAAAGAAATAGATATTCTAATAGGCACGGAAGAGGATAATGACAAAACAAATCCTGTAATCATCAAGAATGAGCCAGAACATGCGGACATCGACTCCAAACCAGATTTCATTCATGAATCAGAAGAAGAAGGACATATTAAAACAACTGTTGAAGAACTCGAGGCTGTTCCAATATCAAAACAAAAGCTAGAAAGGAAACTTTACATTGGCGTAAAATTGTTAGAAAAATTAAATCCAGAACAAAAAGGTACGTTTGACAATTATTTAAAGGATAATGAGGATTGTTTTGCATGGTCCCGTTCGGATATGATAGGTATCCCACCGGAAGTGATGACTCACAAGTTAAACGAAGATCCATCATTCGTACCTGTTAAACAAAAGAAACGAAAACAAGGATCTTTCAAAAATCAAGTGATCGATGAAGAAGTTCAAAAGCTTTTAAATATAGGTTCGATACGAGAGGTAAAGTATCCTGACTGGCTAGCTAATACCGTAGTTGTACCCAAAAAGAACGGCAAATGGCGGGTATGTGTCGATTATATTGATTTAAATAAATCATGTCCTAAAGATTCATTTCCCTTGCCACATATAGATCAAATGATCAATGCAACATCGGGTCATGAATTGTTAAGCTTTTTAGATGCATATTCTGGTTATAACCAAATCAAAATGGACCCCTTGGATGAAGAAAAGACTTCCTTCATTACTAACCGGGGGACCTATTGTTATAATGTTATGCCTTTTGGGTTAAAAAATGCAGGTGCCACTTATCAAAGATTAGTGACAAAAATGTTCCAAGAACATTTGGGCAAAACAATGGAGGTTTACATCGATGATATGCTTGTAAAATCAATACAAGCAGTAGATCATCTACAACATCTCTCTATCACTTTTGATATTTTACGCAGGTACAATATGAAACTCAACCCAGAAAAATGTGCCTTCGGAGTACAATCTGGTAAGTTTTTGGGATTCCTTGTGTCTAACAGAGGAATAGAGGTAAATCCAGCACAAATAAAAGCTATAGAAGAAATACCTGAAATCTTGAGAAATAAAAAAGAAGTCCAAAGATTGACAGGAAGAATAGCAGCTCTAGGGAGATTTATTTCTAAGTCTTCCGAAAAAAGCTTTAAATTCTTTGCAGTTCTTAAAAAGCAAAATCAGTTCGAATGAACTGAAGAATGTCAACAGGCCTTAAAAGACTTGAAGGTTTACTTGTCAAAACCACCATTGCTATCAAAGCCAAAAGAAGTGGAAAGATTATACGTCTACCTGGCTGTCTCAGAAATTGCCGTAAGTGCAGTATTGGTAAGAGAAGAAAGAGGTAAACAATCTCCAATTTATTATGTAAGCAAAACTTTACTAGATGCAGAGACTAGATATCCACATCTAGAAAAATTAGCTTTAGCATTAATAATGGCATCAAGAAAATTGCGTCCTTATTTTCAATGTCATCAAATTACTGTCGTAACTTCATATCCTTTAAGGAATATTTTGCATAAACAAGAACTGTCAGGAAGATTAGCCAAATGGGCCATAGAATTAAGTGAACATGATATAACATATCAACCTAGAACTGCAATTAAATCACAAATATTGGCCGACTTTGTAGCTGACTTTAGCAATAATATTACTCCTGAAGTAGAAAAGGAATTGCAAATTTTCAATGGTATAAACCCAGGTCAGTGGACCCTATTTACAGATGGATCATCTAATATAAAAGGAACAGGGTTAGGTAGTGTACTGATATCACCCACGGATGAAAAGATACGACAAGCAATCACATGCTACCCAATAACTAACAATGAAGCAGAGTACGAGGCTGTTATTGCAGGTTTAGAATTGGCACGAGAGTTATCAATCGAACAAATCAAAATCAACAGCGATTCACAACTGGTGGTAAATCAAATACAGGGGACTTATATCGCTCGAGAAACTCGAATGCAACAGTACTTAGAAAAGGCACGAGAACTTATGAGATAGTTCAAAATATGGGAAATAATACAAATACCTAGAGAGGAAAATGCTGAAGCAAATGCATTGGCCAACCTCGCAGCAGTTACAGACGTAACCAATAAAGATAACATTATCGTCGTACACCTCTTCCATTCGACAGTTGATCACAGCAAGAATGAGGTATCTTTCAATAATCTAACTTGGGATTGGAGAAACGAAATTCTTAACTTTTTGCAGAACAGTATCGTACCTGAAGAAAAAAAATTAGCTCAAGCGCTCCGCCGCAAAGCAGCAAGATAATGTTTAGTTCACAGCACCTTGTATCACAAAATGTTCGGAGGACCCTAGCTAAGTGCCTCGGACCTAACCAGACGGAGTTTGTGATAAAAGAAATACATGAGGTCCACTGTGGAAATCATGCAGGTACAAGATCTTTGGTAAAAACCTTAATCAGAGTAGGATATTACTGGCCCAAAATGGAAGAAGATGCGGAAAATTTCATATCAAAATGTGATAAATGTCAGCAGTTCGCTAATAAAATGCATCAACCAACAGAATTGTTACATTCTATTATATCACCATGGCCCTTCATGAAGTGGGGAATGGACATAGTAAAACCTCTTCCTCCAGCTAAAGGTCAGGTACGGTTCCTACTTATACTTACTGATTATTTCACAAAATGGGTAGAAGCAGAAGCATTCAAACAGGTGCGGGAAAAGGAGGTTAAGAGTTTCTTATGGAGAAATATAATATGCCGGTTTGGAATTCCAAAGGAGATCGTGTGTGACAATGGCCCACAATTTATAGGCTCTCAAATCACAGAATTCTTCGACAGTTGGAAAATCAAACGGATCACATCAACACCATATCATCCCGTAGCTAATCGACAAGTAGAATCCACGAACAAAATCATCATCAACAATATAAAGAAACGATTAGAAAGAGCCAAAGGTAATTGTCCTGACGAATTACCAGCGGTGTTATGGGCATATAGGACTACATCAAAAACAGTTACGGGAGAAAGTCCTTTCGCACTCGTTTATGGCTCTGAGGCACTAATACCCGTGGAAATTGGCGAACCAAGTCTTAGAGTAACAACAACTACGGAACAAACGAATGATGTTGAACTCCAGACCAATCTAGACCTGCTTGAGTCACGAAGAGATGCAACCTTAATACGGATGGCAGCTCAAAAGCAAATCATAGAACGGTACTACAACCGCAAAGCTCATCTCAGGTATTTCAAAATTAGGGACTTTGTACTTAAAAAAGTCTTCCAGTCAACAAAGGAAGCAGGAGCTGGTAAATTAAACCCAAATTGGGAAGGTCCCTATAAGGTCCGAGGCATAGCAGACAAAGGCGCGTACGAGTTGGAAGCCATGGACGGCAGGATTTTACCAGCAAGTTGGAACGCCATCCACCTGAAAAAGTACTATTTCTGAGAAAAAGAAATACCCCCGGTCAGGTACCTCATGTTAGATTTTATTTTTGAATATTTAAAATTTTACTAACTTTTTTAGATGATAGGCAAAAAGCTAACCCATCACCAGATGATGACATTAGACCTGCAAAGACGCGAGGAAATAACATAATTCCCGGTCTAGGGTTACACTTTCTGATGGATATTTTAAAGGGTTAAGCAGTCATCATCTAAAAAAGTATATACCTTCGAGTCCGGAATGTTTTCCTTTTTCAGGGAAAGGACCACAAAGAAGGAATAATCAAGTGCTCGAGATCTCATTCTTCAACGCTCAAACACTTGGGGGACTATATAATATGGAAGGCCAAAAAGAAGCAAAGACTACCAGAAGTCAGAATGCTCGAGCCTAAAAAACCATTCACCCAACAAGTCAAGTGACACGAGCAAAAGAACTGAAGACTCCGGCACAAGAATTGCGAAAGCCTACTCTGAAAACCCTCGAACCATGTTCAGGTTAGAAGGCAAAATATTAGATACGAAGAAGAAATGTACATCTCTTATACAAAAAATTGTTACATCTAAAACAGTTAGGGACAGAAGATCATCATCATTGTACTTAGCCAAAACTGTTGTAATCAAAACAGTTACGAAATCTTTGTACTCAAATAGAAAATGTTATTCAAATAAAAACAGTTACGGATGAAAGATCAAAACCCTTGTATATATTCTCAAAATTGTTATTAAATAAAACAATTACGAATTACAATACATTTCTCTCGTAGTTACAATTGTTTCAAATAAAACAGTCATGGGAAAAAACCCAATACTTACGAAAACTGTTACTAATAAAAAACAGTTACTTCCTTGTATTAACTCGAAAAAACTGTTATCTACTAAAAACAGTTACGAAATACAAGTGATTATTAAATCTGTTAAAACAAAACAGTTGCAACATGAGTTTTAGATGACAAACATAACACATGTAAAATGTTGTGAAAGTTCAAGCAAAAACCTCTCACCAAAACATTCTTAAAACATGTGGAAAATTCCTATTACTCTATTGCATTTTCAATGAAGTTGAGACGTCTTCTTCATTAAAACATTAATTAAAAGGGCCCTAATTCACAAACAAAGGCTAAAGCTTATACTACACCCATCATAAAAGGGTTCAAAGTAAAGCACGCATGTTTATGCAAAGAAAGTTAAGAGGTACGAACAAAAACCTCAGCAAAAGCGATTGACTTAAGTAAAGAGTAAGGCTCAAAATTCACAAAAATCTCAAAAGAAAGCATAGTATTAATATAAAAGCGGCTAAGTAAAAAACTAAGTACTAAACTAAGTACTTAGCCGCATAAATATGTACATTGTTTAGATGCCCCTAAGTTGTCAGTTGGTGACTTTAGAAATTTCAAACTTACTCCCGATGGAGCTGGGAGTAATTACACCAATCCAGTAAAAAAAAGGGGGGGATGACTAAAAAGTCTTCATTCTTGAGGAGGAGGAGGAGGAGAGCCAACTTCTTCTTCTGGAGGGTCATCCGTTGCTTCATCAACTGGAGAGAGATCAAGACCTTGTTGAGTCTTATCTATAGCTTCTTTAGACTTTGCAATCTCAGCATCAAGATCGAAGCCTACTTGGCTCATCTCCATTAGTGTGTCATGGTGAGCATTCATATATGCCCAACTCACTTCAACAGTTGTTGACTCTTCAAGCTCATTATAGTCTCTCGACCATACCTGAAGTTCAGTCTTCAAGTTGTCATTTTCAGCTTCAGCAGCTTCAAGGACAACCTTCAAAGGTGCGACTGACTCCTCCAGATTCTGGACCTTCGCCAAGGCTCCACGGAGATCTTCTTGGGCTTAGGAGATATTACATACGAGTTCTCCAGAATACTCTTCTTTTCGCCCCAACAAATCCTTCAAGTAAGAAGATTCAAGAGCATCCTTGTCTTTGTTAACTTGGCTGAAAGAAGCCTTCTCCACTGCTAGCTCTCCTTTGACGGTCTTCAGCTGCTCCTTTAAGGTATCCCTCTCATCTTCCAAAGCTACCATCTCTATTTGAAGGTTTTCATATTTTGCTTTAATATCATCAAGCCCACGCAACACTTGCAACTCTTTTTCATAATTGGAGATTCTCTTCATAATCTCCAAACCAAGCGTCTGCAAAAAATAGTAAAACAATTAAAAGTGTTAAACTGTTAACTAAGAAATAATATATGTGCAAAAGGTCTTTTTTTTAAAAAGTACATACCTTTAAGGAATTGTGCACCACCTCATTAGCCCAAGTAAGAGATGCATGGCTGTCAAGTTTGGCTCTTTCTTCGGAGCCAATTAAAGGCTTGAGCCACGTTTCCGGCTCACCGGTACTAATCTTCTTAAAGAGGCTTCCACTAGCTGGAACCTCAATCATGACCCTTCTCATCTCCCTGCTGGAAGACCCTTCTTCTATAATAGAAGGCACGGAAGCAGGGACAGAAGGAGCAGCAGAAGAGATAGAAGGTCCGGGAGCCAAAAGAGCCACGGGCGCTTCAATAGAGACGGACGAAAGAGAAACTGAGGAGATAATAGGAACTGAAGAAGGAACAACAGCAGTAACCTGGGGAGCAGAAATAGCAGCAAAGCGCGGGTAAATAGTAGCTAAGGGAATATCATCAGGGTCCATGTCAAACCCTTCCTGTAACAGACGCTCGGCAGGGTCTCAAGCTGGGGACTGGGACTGAGATTGATCACGAGAAGAAGAAGGTCTGGTAGCCAACACGGAAGAAATAGGTGCGGGAGTAGACTCGTCGTCCGAAACTACCCGCCTTCTTCTCACCCGGTGCATTAAAGCACCCTCTTCTCCACCTACATCTTCCCCTCTAGAGCGGAGATCTTGGACTTTCCTCTTCGAAGCACTGGTCAAAATATCCTGGGCATGAGATAGTGACATCCTCGGAAGTGATGAAGATGTCCCACGGGTAGAAAACCCTATCATAAAAGAGAAAGAGTTAATATTAAAAATAAAAAATAAAAAAAACTCAAGTAAGAAAAATAGTGAGAAGAACTCTACTTACCATGGGTCTTGACAATCCACTTGTACTTTGCCGAAAAGTACTTCCATGATCTTTCCTCGGCAGGAGCAGCAGTCAACATTCTTTCTACCCAACTGCGAATGTCGGAGACATTCTCGACAACATTCATAGTTGCTGTAAATAAGAAGAAAACAGATACGGTGTTAGAAACACAAAATAAATTTCATGTAAATAAAACAGGTGCGAATCAAAGTATTTACGTGCACGATTCCACTTCTCAAGGAAGGGAAGGTTACTTTCACCCACTAAAACAATAGTAGGAACAGCCACGTACCTAAGGTACCAACCTCTGTCTTTGTCATCGCCAGGGGTTACTAAAACCCTCTTACTCCGGGCAACCAGCGTAAAAACCCCTTGACGGAATAAAGCAGGAGAATATAAATGCATTAGATGATGAAAGGTAAAAGGGACAGAAACCCTTGAAACTAGAACTCTCAGACATGCAACAACACGCCATACTAAAGTACCAACTTGTCCTAGGCAAATGTTGATAAAATGACAAAATTCTATGATAACAGGGTCAACAGGAGGCTGAAATCCTAATGTGAAAGGGTAAGTATAGACGTAAGAAAAACCCGTCTTGTAAGACGTAATTCTTTGAGTATCACTTGACACAAGAATGGGAACATTAGACTCCAAAGAGCATTCCCTACGAACGACAGGAAGATGACCTACAGTAATGATGGTAGCATATTTCACGACGCTATCTAAAGAAGAAGCCTGTTCGGCGATATGAGAATTTACATCTGGAAAGACTATCTCAGCAGGAATGATTCCATCAACTCTGGGTTCATGAAAATCATCTATGTTCCTAGAAACAGAATGGGAAGATCTACCTCTCGGAGAAAACAACGACCTAGCGGAGGAAGGGGAAATTAAAGGAGAGGAAGAACCTCTAGTAGAGGTACGTCCCAGGCTCCTTAGTCGGCTACCTCTCCGACTCCTAGACGGAGCAGAAGAAGAAGCCAAAGCTCCAACGTCAATTACCTTTTCAGGTTGACCTGAGGAAGACATATTTATAAAAGCAAAGAAGAAATTCCTTCACAAAGAAAAGATTAAGTTATGGAAGTTTTTCATACTAAGGAAGAAAAGAAGACGACTATTTATACCTAATGGCGACCGTCAAAACATGGAAAGGTAATGATGGAAAGTCATAATTAAAGATGTCACTTCGGGACTGATGCAGCCGGAAAAAACCCTAAAAGGCGTCTGGTCGTTTTAGAACTAATCAGAAACGAACACGTGGAAGAAGCATTAAATGGAAGTGATGTACGACGCATGCGCCCATAAAAGAATACAAGGTTCCGAGGTAAAGTGGAGGCAAAAATATTCCCGCCATAAATGAGTATCCAGTTACCAAGTCTTATACGCTCAATACATGGCAAGTGGGGGGACTATCTGTATTGGTAAAAAAAATATAGCCTCATACGTGTACAAATTTTGGATAACTCAGCCAGCCAGGTGGACCAAATAAAACATCACACGTGGCCACGGGATAAAAAGGTACGGTCAAGGCAAGGAATTAGCCGCGGAAAGATCATCAAAGAAGAAGAGACACGGTCACAACTAATTCGGACGCAATAATAGGCCGATTCGAAGATCAGCAATCAATGTCTTGTACGTTATGTAACTCCTAAAATAACAGTTACTATTCAGCATTGTAACGCCTCATTAATGTAATAATTAATCATTAAATAGGCTATCATGACAGAAATACAAACGTTGTACAAGGAGAATATCCCTATAAAGAGGGATAAAATGTAACAAAGATGATCATCTGATTTCTCGGATATTAAGCCATTTTATTCTTTGCTCTTGAAATTATTGCTACTTTGTCCTTTATTTTATTAATTCGATTATCAGTAACCCGAGTTTATCCTAAATTAAGCTTTAGTCAAAAGATCTTATTTTTTGGTTAAACAACATGCAAATTCACATAGCAAATAAGTGGGGATTCTTATTCCCTCAAGTCAAGGTTAAACCAAGCACTTACCTCAATTTCGCAGGTCACTCACTGCTCAATTATAACTTTTCCTTTTGAATTCACCTCCAATACACTCGAATCTAATCATAATTAACTTAATATCATTAATTAAGGCTAAAGGAACTAACTTTATTGAAAAACATATTTTTTCCTAAGTTTTCTATAATAAAAAAAAAGTGAAAACCCGACCCCGGGTCCGCTTGATCTGAACTCGTGGTTCGGACCAAATTACGTTTACCCATTCATCCACGAACCCGAATATACAATTAGTTTCGAAATATGACCTCAATTTGAGGTAAAGATTTGATTTTTACAAAATTCCCTAATTCTACCCAAACCCTCAATTTTTACCATGAAATTCTTAGTTTTTTATTTTAAAGTGATGAAAAACAATGAGTAATTGAAAGAGTAAAGTTTAGAATTGATTACCAATGACTTGGGGATGATATTTGGTGAAGCAATCCATCCCTAGTGCTGTGAGGTTCGAAAATATGGAGAAGAAAGGGTTCTGCCCGTTTTTAAAAAAATATTTATACTGTTGGGCAGTAGACCTTCGCGTTCGCAGCACATTGGCCGCATTCGCGTAGGGTCCTGGCCCCATACCTATGCGTTCGCAGTGTAGGGGCCGCGTTCGCGGAGCTTTAGCTCCCAGGCTCTCCGCGTTCGCGGGGGACTATGTGTGTTCGCATAGCACAAACGCAACCCCCTTCCCCCGAGCCCAGATACACTATGCGTTCGCGGGGCCCAGACCGTGTACGCACTGAACAAAATGAACCCTCCCTCATATTGCACTATGCGTTCGCGAGGGGTGAGGTGCGAACGCACTGCACACACGAGCTATGCACCAGCAATAGCAAAGACAACAGAAAGTTCAAGTGTAAAACGATCCCGTGGCCTATCCAAAACTCACCCGAGCCCTCGGGACTCTAAACAAACATGCACGCAAGTCTAAGAACATCATATGGACTTGATCGTGCAATCAAATCATGAAAATAACATGTAAAACCATGAATTAAACCTCAAAAATCATCATTTTCTCCAAGAACACTTAAAGTTTATAACTTTTCAACCGGATGTCTGAATCACATCACACGAACTCCGTTTTCACCAAATTTCACAATTAACCTTTAAATACTATAACAAATCTGTATCGGGCTCCAGAACCAAAATACGGGTTGGATACCAATGATTTCAAACATTAATTATTTTCTTTATTTCATATTTATTTCAACAAAACAATTTCTTTCAGAAATTGATTTCTAAGGCTTGGACCTCGGAATTCATTTTCAAGCATACGCTCGAGTCCCATATTTTACTGCGAACCTCCCGGGATTGTCGGAACACAGATTTGGGTCTGTTTACTCAAAATATTGACCAAAGTCAACCGTAATCAAATTTTAACTCTAGAAATTACTATTTCTCATATTTTCACATAAAAGCTTTCCAGTTTCACGCCCGGACTGCACACGTAAATCGAGGTATTTAAAATTAATCTTTTTAGGGCTATTAAACCTAGAATGGAGTCTAAATTCATAGAAAGACCCCTTGGGTCATCACAGCTGCTCAGAACAATGACATGATCATTACTAAGATGGTTTCCTTTGTTCAAGGGAACAAAGAAAGGTTGAAGGACGAAGAGCGACTACATAGAGATAAGGACATGGAATTCAGCAAGAGAACAAAGTCTGCATGAAATTTCAGTCATGGGGGATCTCAAGCAGGTGGCAATCGCTAGTTCTTCAGGAAATCAAAATCAGGACCTGCTCCATCTTCAGCTAGTGCACCAGTTCAGAGGTCCAAGTTTAACAAGAAAAACAAGAATTTCATAGTAGTAGGCTCATAGTCACATGCTAGTGTGGACTACAAAGTCCCTGGTTTCTCTATTTGCAACACGTGTGGTAAGTGACACCTAGGGGTGTGTCGTTCAGGAACAAATGGTTGCTTTGGGTGCGGTCAGCAGGGCCATTTCTTGAGAGATTGTCCATCATCAAGGCAAAATAATGGAGGCAATGTAGCTCAGCCCACTAATTTAGCAGCCCCTCAGAACTCTCAAGCCCAACAAGGGCGTGGTGCAAGAAAGTCTGATAATATGGGCGGTGGTCGGAACCGTTTGTATGCTGGAAGGTTGTCACGATATAGAGGCTCGTGGAGACGTTGTTGCTAATAGTCTTCACCTTTGATGTTTACGCTCTTATGGATCCAGGATCCACCCTATCTTATGTAACCCCATATATTGCTAAGAAATTTGGAATAGAACCAGAAAAATTGTGTGAACCATTTGAAGTGTCCGCTCTAGTTGGAGAATCAGCTATAGCTAGACGTATCTATAGGGGATGTCCATTCAAAGTGTATCATTGCTTTACTGTACCAGACTTAGTAGAATTGGAGATGGTAGACTTCAATGTAATCATGGGCATGGATTGGTTAAAGTCATGTTACGCCGTAGTGGGTTGTAGAACCAAAATAGTAAGTTTCAAATTTCCCGGTGAACCAGTCTTAGAATGGACGGGTGATGCAATAGAACTTATGGGTAGGTTTATTTCCTACCTTAAAGCCAGAAAGATGATTTCTAAAGGGTATATCTATCACCTGGTTCGAGTTAGGGATGTAGATGCTCAGATTCCCACTCTCCAGAAAGTACCAATTGTAAATGAGTTCCCAGAAGTGTTTCCTGAAAGATATTCTGGAGTCCCTCCCGATCGAGAGATTGACTTTGGAATTGATTCACTCCCCGGCACTAAGCCAATATCTATTCCTCCTTATAGAATGGCTCCACCAGAGTTGAAAGATCTATAAGTCCAGTTGAAAGATCTACTAGATAAGGGATTTATAAGGCCAAGTGTCTCACCTTGGGGCGCACTGGTCTTGTTTGTCCTAAAGAAGGATGAGTCTTTGCGTATGTGCATTGACTATCATCAGTTGAATAAATTCACCATCGAGAACAAGTACCCTTTTCCCATAATAGACGATTTATTTGATCAACTTCAGGGTGCCCAGTATTATTCCAAGATTGACCTCAGGTCGGAGTACCATCAGTTGAAGGTTAAGGAAGTGGATATTCCAAAAACAACTTTCAGGACTCGTTATGGGCATTTCAAATTTTTGGTAATGTCATTTGGTTTAACGAATGCACCAGCAACTTTCGTGGACCTTATGAATAGGGTCTTCAAGCCTTATGTTGATTTGTTCCTTATTGTGTCTATTGATGATATGTTGATTTATTCCCATAGCAAGACTAACCATGCAGAACATCTCAGAGTTGTGTTGCAGAAACTGCATGATCACAAGATATATGCAAAGTTTTCTAAGTGTGAATTCCGGTTGAAATCAATAGCGATTTTGGACCATGTCATCTCAGGGGAAGGCGTGAAGGTGGACCTTCATAAAATAGAGGCAGTGAAGAATTGGCCTAGACCCACCTCAATATTCGATATAAGAAGTTTTTTGGATCTTGCAGTCTATTTCAAGCGTTTCGTAGAGGGATTTTCTTCTATCTCATCCCTTTTGACTAGATTGACTCAAAACAAGATCAAGTTTCAATGGTCATACGCTTGCGAGAAATGTTTTGAGGAGTTAAAGAAGAGGTTGGCTTCAGCTCCAGTCTTGACACTACCAGAAGAAATCGAAGGGTTTGTTGTTTATTGTGATGCTTCAGGGGTTTGTCTTGGGTGTGTGTTAATGCAACATGGTAAAGTCATAGCCTACGCATCGAGACAGCTCAAGGCTTACGAGAAAAATTATCCCACTCATGATCTTTAGTTAGCATCTGTGGTATTCATGTTAAAGATCTGGCGCCATTATTTGTGTGGGGTGCATGTTGATATTTTCACATATCACAAGAGTATTCATTAAATCTTCAAGCAAAGAGAATTGAATCTACGTCAGAGAAGGTGGCTTGAATTTCTCAAATATTGTGATGTTGATATCCTCTATCATCCGGGGAAAGCAAATGTTGTAGTTGATTATCTCAGCCGGCGTTCTATGGGAAGCTTAGCTCATGTTGAAGCAGACAAGTGAACTATGATGAAGTAAGTCTGTCGCTTAGCAAGTCTAGGAGTTCGACTTTTGGACTCCGAAGATGGTGATGTTGTTCTTCAAAACAGGGATGAATCCTCCTTAGTAGCTGGAGTGAAAGAGAAGTAGTTTAGTGATCCCTACTTATTGCAGTTGAAGGAGGAGATTCACAAACACAAGACTGCGACTTTTGAACAAGGGGGAGGTGATGGTACTTTGAGGTTCAAAGGCAAACTATGTGTTCCTGATGTATATGGGCTTCGAGAGCTTGTTATGTCAGAAGCCCACAATTTCAGGTATTTTATTCACCCAGGTTCCACAAAGATGTATGATGATCTTAAGGAGATTTATTGGTGGAACCATATGAATATGAACGTAGCAGATTTTGTGGCTAAGCGTCCAAATTGTCAGCAAGTGAAAGCCGAACACCAGAGGCCTAGAGGTTTGGCTCAGAGTATATAAATTCCCGTATGGAAATGGGAGATGATAAAGATAGACTTCATAACGAGTTTACCTCGCTCGTTTCAGAAGCATGATTCGATTTGGGTGATTGTAGACCGACTTACCAAGTTAGCTCACTTCTTACCAGTGAAAACTATAGATTCAGCAAAGGATTATGCCAAGTTGTATATCCAGGAAATTGTTCGATTGCATGGTATTCCTTTGTCCATCATCCCAGATCATGGTACTCAATTCAAAGCAAACTTATGGAAATCCTTTCAGAAAGGATTGGGCATAAAGGTGAACCTCAGCACAACTTTTCATCCTCAGGAAGATGTCCAGGCAAAGCGCATCATTCAGACTTTTGAGGATAAGTTGAGGGTCTGTGTTATCGATTTTAAAGGCAATTGGGATGACCATCTACCCGTAATTGAGTTTGCTTATAATAACAACTATCACTCTAGTATCTAGATGGCACCGTATGAAGCTCTATATGAGCGAAGGTGTATATCACTAATTGGTTCGTTCTAAGTTGGCGAAGCGGAGTTGTTGAGACCCGATTTGGTCCATCGGGCTATGGAGAAAGTCAACTTGATACAAGAGCATTTGAAGACGACTCAGAGTCTCCAAAAGTCCTATTCGGACGTGCGCCGTAGAGACTTAGAGTTCCAAGTTGATGATTGGGTGTTTCTGAAAGTTTCTCCAATGAAAGACGTTATGGGATTTGGAAAGAAGGGGAAGCTTAGTCCACGCTATATCAGACCATATAGGATCCTACAAAGGGTCGGGCAGGTGGCGTATGAGTTAGAATTGCCACAAGAATTAGTTATTGTACACCAGTGTTTCATATGTCTATGTTGAAGAAATTCACGGGGAACCCGTCTCTTGTGGTTCCTACAGAGATTATAGGGGTTAAAGATATCCTGACTTACCAAGAAATTCTAGCGGCTATTCTTGATCGTCAAGTTCGCAAGCTCAGAACTATGGAAATTGATTCAGTGAAAGTGTTTTGGAGGAATCAAAAGATTGAAGAGGCTACATGGGAAGCTGAAGAGGACATGAAGTATAGATAACCCCATCTCTTTGAAGAGCAAACGGAAAATGTAGAATGTAACTAACCTCTCCATTTAAACCTTATATTATAATCTCCATGTCTTTCAGTATTTAGTTAACTCAGTATTCAGCTAATTCAGTAGTCATTCAGTTTAGTATCTCATTAGTTCAGTAATCACGTATTTGTTTATTTTAGTATACATGTGTTCATGAAGTTCAGTATTCTCATGTTTCCATCGGACCCGTTTAAGGCCCAGAGTTTAGTCGTAGTTACAAGCAGGACAATCATTCGAGGACGAATGATCCCAAGGGGGATATAATGTAACACCCTGTAAAGTCAGCTTAGGTGGACTTGTTAGATGAGTAGTAATATTATGTTTTAGACATGTGAAGTTATATCGGGATGAGTATGGGTAAACATAGTTGTTTTAGAATTAAGACGGAGAGTGAGGTGTATAATATTCGATAAAATAAAGGTCTGCCTTCCAACAAAATTTCGTGAAACTTTGTAAAGAATTCTAGAAAATGTAAAACAAAAAAGTTGTAGTTCTTTGAAATATCTTTCCAATGATATATTGTGGAGCCCAAACGGATCTCTGTGCAAAAGGTTATGTGTGTTTTACTAGATAATGCACAGTATGTGCGCCCAGGTGCACGCCCAGATGGTCCCGTGCGCGGCCGCGCACTTGTGGAATGTTACTTCCCTACTGCACGTTCAGGTGCGCAGTTCAGCCTCAGGTACACGGGAGTGCACCCGGGGGTCATTGTAAAAGCCCTACGTCGTTCCCACACCCCCAAAACATAAAAACTTGCCCTAGAAAGGGAAGCTCTCAAGAACCTAACCTCCCCCAAGGCCCCTCCACCATCCAAGGTGAGTTCTAATGGTGATTCTAAGTTAATTTCAATTCTTCAACACCTTATTAACATGGGTAAACCTTTCAAATCATTAGATATTCTCTTGAAACATCATTGTTGAGAAAAGAAATTGTAGAACTCGAATTCAAGAGGGTTGAACATAAAAAAGGTAATATATTCACCCTCTAATTGATTATAGTATTGTATTATTGATTATAGACTCTAGTTCATGGGATATGAGTTGATGGGTTTGACAGAAAATCATGTTATAGGTTTGGGTTGTTGACTTTTTATTATTGGTTAAGGGTGTTGTTTATCTTATGGGTGATGAAGAATGATATTGATTATAACCATTTGATTTTAGAATTTATCTATAAGCAAGAGAATGGGTTATTGGGTGTAGAAACACCATTAATAAGGACTATGAAGCTTTATATCCACCAAGTATTTGATAAAATGCCTAAGTGACCAAAGCATGAGTATTATTACTAATATGGAATCCTTTTGACTTGTATTGCTATAGATTAAAGTTGAAAGGGTTGACGAACGTTGTATTATACAATAGCATGAAGTTAAGGTATGTGAGGCTAACTCTCTACGTTTGGGAATGTTTATGATTCTCCCTACGTCTCATTCTTTATGACAATTACGAATTCCTCATAAAGTAATTATGCTTCAGTTCCATAAATGATTGTAGAACTTCTATTCTGTAAATGGCATAGTTCCTAATTCATTCAATATCTTATAAGCCTCAGTTGTGACAAATCATTTTTTTATGAATACATGTCTCAGTCTATCTCTATTCAACATTCCAATATCATGTAACTCAATATGATTTATTCCAGTATCATGTATTGCACTATGATTCTCATTTTTTTAATTTTAAATCCCTGAATGTTGAACACCTATATTTGGGCCTGAGGCCGCAGTTTATGCTTTATGCATTTCTGGGCCTGAGGCCACAGTTATGTATACGTATACTTTAGCCTAAAGCCGCAGTTTAATATTCGGATAAATAGGTGGTTCATCACTCAGAAGAGGGAGTATTCATATCCTTACTTCCTTATTAATTCTCAGTTATCAATTTAGTTTCAGTTTCAGTATTTACATTTCTTTCTTTCAGTTGTTTTACATACCAGTACAATTAAAATGTACTAACGTCCCTTTTCGCACGTGGCTTGCATCTCGCGATGCAGGTAACGATTTACCGATCTGCACTATAGCTTCTCCCATTTTATTCCTTATTGTTTCTTTTAGTGCTTAGATAAGTTTGTTTGTTTTGTGGCACGGGGGGATAAAAAGTTCTTTTTCCCGCAGTAGGGTAGGGAGAGATTCTCTTTCTTTACTAGAGCCAAGGCTGTACGAGGAGAAAAAGACTTAAGTCGACTCACGTGAAAATAATCATACTGCTTTCATACCTTATCTCAGGTTACCCCTTAATGCGGGTATGGGGCAACGACTATGCTTGCTAGGACATCTCGTGTCAGCTATTCGTGAGCCCCAGTCTTTCGGAGCATTATCCCTCTTTTTTTCAGTCTTTATAGTATTTTAGTTAATAAGGTATACCGGGAACTTTGTCCCGATAAATAGTTAGAATTTCAGTATTCTTTAGATGTTTCGTAGACTATAGCCCAGTCAATAAGATATTGGCAGTCTTTTATGTGTTAGCCTTGTCGGCTACTCGTTTATACATGCAGACTTTTCAGTATATTCCGCATTTATGACATTTCGGTCAGACTCTTTAGTAGATCAACATGTTGCATGTTTATTTCAGCTTATAGTTATAACACATGTTGATCCAGCCATCCAATTGGTTCGCTCGGTCACATGTAGTAGGCACCGAGTGTCGGGTTACGCCTAGTCCATGATTCCGGGCATGACAATATACAAATATACACAGCCTCAAAAACCTATGTTTTCCATTTTTACACATCCTTTGCCACACGTCCACCATAAAACCACCATATCCACTTGCGATTCCACAATCCAAATGGAAAAGCACAACCAAGGAGCAAAAGTTTGAATAAAAGATCAAAATGGTTGACCAGAGAACCTCATAACCTTGACTTAATTTTTTTTTTTTTTTGGAAAATGGTTTAAAATGCTCCGAAACTATTGGAAAAGATTTAAAAATATCCTTCATTTACCCATTGGGCTAAAAATACCCCTTCATCCACCTTTTTGGTTCACTTATGCCATTTGACTGTTAGGTCAATGCTTAATTAAAATAATAGTTATTCAAATCCATGTGGCAACTTCTTATTGGTCGAAGTTAAAACATCTAACCTATTAGAAAGACTAACCCATATCTACCCATTCTTCGGACCAACCCGCCCCAAACAATCACCATGCCCGAAAAAAAGTTCAGCTAAAAAAAAGACGCCCCACTTCCATCTAACTTCGTGGTGTCTGGGCATCAAGTACTTCTATTTTTGTTATAATCGTGGTGTCTGAATTAGCTTACACGCACCTCGACTAACATTAAGTACTTCTTAAATACCAATTAGAATACACGGGCATGGTTTCAATGTATCGCTGATTATAATCTCAAATAAACATAGCTAATCAAAATAAAACCAAGACCAGATAATTATACTTCCACATCGCAACAATTATGAAAAAATCGCTAACGCATAGACGTTATACTACAGGGATATGGTGACATGTCCTGTAACCTAGCACTCAAAATGTTTTCACAAATTCTAATGAATTTTTTCAAAGAAAAACTAATGATTCGAACGAGTTTCATTGCATTTCTATAAAACAATTCAAGTCATCAAACTTTCTCTGTTACTAGTAAAAAAAATTCATTCGTTGTTCAGAAATTCATCATCAGTATTGACTATCAGGAAGAAAACGATCATTTCTAACAACTGAACTAAAATAAAATTACTAGAAATATCAAAGTATACTTCCATAGATAGAATTAGTACCTCCATTCGGGAGAAGAGAAAATTCTCCGTGAAGAAATTGTAGTTAGGAAGTGGGGCGTCTATTTTTTAGTTGAACTTAGGTTAGATGTTTTAATTTCGACCAATAAGAAGTTGTCACGTAGAATTTAAATAATAATTAATTTAGCATTAACCTAACGATCAAGGGGCATAAGTGAACCAAAAAATGGATGGAAGAATATTTTTAGCCCAATAGGTGGATGAAGGATATTTTTAAATCTTTTCCAATAGTCTAGGTGCATTTTTAACCTTTTTCCATTTTTTAGAATAATAATGTAGTGGGGATTTGTTAAAGAATCATGGTAGGTGTATAAGAAAATGGAGAGTGAAAAAACAATTCATTCCATATTATTAAGTGAGATCGGGTTTTTTTAACGGAAAAGGTCTAGATGTGTCCATGTACTATCAAATATTAATTTTATGTACCCTCGTTATACTATCCTTCATTATTTGCCCCTGTCGTTATCCATTTTAATATTTTTGCCCTCACATCTAACAGATCCCTTTAGTTGGACACGTGGCACGATCTTAAATACCTAAACCATCTACCCTTTTACAATATTCGTTCACCGCCGACCCGATATCCAAACCCACCCCAAAAAGACCCTAAACGATTTTAACTCATGCATATGGCAGATGTTTCAGCCGCAGATCTGTTGATGGATTCAAAACAAACAATCAAAAAATTCTTTACATATGATTCTTGATGAACAACCTTTGAACTTTAGAAGTGGATTTGAAGTTGGGGTATCTTCGTTTCGTTGATGTTTGCTTGGGTTGGTGCTTCTATTGTAATTAGTATTGTTTATCAAGCTTCAATTGATAGTGCACAGCTGAAACTTTGATTGAAGAAGATAAATTTAATTGCTAAAAATCTAAGAACTTGGTTCACAAAAAGAAACGCCATTGTTGAACCTTGAAGGTCTTGGGATTGAGCCAGATTAAGTGGTTATTTACGACAACTTTGACTGAATTTGGTCAACATTTGTGAGCTAAAAATGCATCAATTGTTCATCTTCAGAACTTCGCATAAGTTTGAAAGTTGCTGCAATTTTACTATTATTTCTAGCTGTAATTTTTATTTTTCTTGTATCTAACGATTTGTTTCATGTGAAGAAGTGATGGACGCCACCGATTTGTTTTTTGCCGGAGGGTCACCACCGGATCGGCGACAGAGGACATACCAGCTGCACCAGATCAAAATTTTCGTTTGCACCAGATCAAATTTTAGTTAGAAGCAGAAACATATTTTCGTTTGCACCAGATCAAAATTTCAGTGCACTAAAGGGTTTTTTATGTATGAAAAATTTCAGTGCACCAGATCTTGACCATTAAAAGCTATGGAAGTTCAATATGATGGAGTCGCATGTTCTTCAAACCTTTATTCGAGCTTTTAACCCCGAAAAACTTGATTGGTCGTCTTAAGCTCCTCAATCGACCTCCATTTCAGCAAGTGCAATTTCGAAATTAGGGTTGTGATGAGATTTTGCACCGACGAACTGAAATTGAAAAATTAGCTTCAATTTCTATACTGGTGATTAGGATATTTTATGGTATTTTGGCTCCCATATCACTGAGTTTGGAGTGCTTTTAGTGGGTTAAGGATTTACTTCTTGTTTCGGATATGAGGTTGAATCGGTTTGGATTTTCGGGTGGGTTTGGATATTAGTGAAGAAAATGGGTTAGGGTGTTTAAAATGTTGACACGCGTCTATCCAGAATGGATCCGTAAATGGAGGGGTAAATATGTTTAAATGGGTAACGACAGGGGTAGAAAACATCAAATAGTATAACGAGGGACACATATAACTAATATTTGATAGTAATGGGACACATATAGCCCTTTTTCGTTTTTTTAAATGAATCTGGAAAGGCCGTCATAGTAGTTTAATGTGAAAATGCGGTGGTCGAAAGGCGGGAAAAGGTGTAGAAATGACACCAGACAGCCACTCTAAAGGAATATTATTTAAGAATTAATCAGTGCGTCCTGAATTTCAGTTTTCACTTTTTAGTTCAAATTTTTGGGACAAAAATATCCTGAAATTAAAATTTTCTAATTTAAAATTTTAAGACAAAATAAATAATTGTAATCTGTAAATAACATTATATTTGCCCCAAAAGGGTTGAGATAAATGGAGGAGAAGTAGTGTTTAATATAGGTGAAGAAATCTATTAAAATGTCAAATTAAGGTTAACCAATTGTTTTGTAGTGGCTATAGTTTGCTAAACTTTTTTACAGAAAATGTCAAATTGTGATTAACCTTGCTAGTAATAGTAACTTGGGCTATTTAATGCCAATTCCTTAACAAATGGCTATAGAAATTTTGGTTTTCTTTTCATGCCTCAATTTTGTTAAAAAGTTCTGTATTAGTGTATGAGTACTAAAATCTTTTAAATTTCAAAGATTAAGGCATCAACAAGCTAGTTTACTAAATACTGAACCCAAATCAGTTCAAAACTTGTATATTTATTATGAAAGTATCGATAATTAGATTATATTTATTATGGCTTACGCACACTTAATATTTTTCTTAAAACTTAAACAAAAAATTATTATTAACAACCAACAAGTTTACGATAAAACTAGAAGGGTTAGAAAGGATTAATATATTTTCTATTTTCTATTCTCTCTTGCTAGACACTCTTATTAGCAATTAAGCTAAATCTCCTGCTGTATAGTGCTAAAACCCTATTCCCATATGTTTTCAAATCTCTTTGGTCATATACGAATAGCCAGAATTTCAAGCATTAAAACTAAGAATCTCAAAGAAAGAAATTTATAAACAAAAATGTCATCATATTAACTTTTACAGTTTTTACATTTTAATAAAGAACAAATATTTCCGCAAAGGGGTTTTGACTTCTTGTTATGGACCAAATCTTGTTTGCCTTATTCTGTTTTCAACCTATTTTACTTTACTAGTATCTGTGAACGTGGATTGCACGTTAATAATAGCACGTGATGATTTAAATCATTTAACAACTGGAAAATATTATTACATTAGTATAATATGTGACTTCAAAATGAAAGGACATCATTAGAACTTACACGACTGGTCAATTTAGTAATGTTAGTTAGATAATTATGTATCATAGTTTAAAAGTATTTACTGTGATGATATCTTACCGAACACTTCTTTGTAGATGATGTTGTTACGTGTATGTTTCATTCTAATGCTTTGGTTGCTCTGCCATAACCAGATCTCTTGTTGTCAATATTGATATTCCTCTTGAAAGTACAACATATAGTCGTTCATGCAAGAAAATATATTGCAATAAATATAGTCAAATATTTAGGATGTTTGTCCTTGTACATAATTTATTATAATTACAAAATATAAACATACCTAAAATTATTTGCACACAAATGTAAAAGGATATTCTTTATTTTCGGAAGACGAAAGTTGAGTTCAGAGATAAAAATATACTTAGAAGTACATTGACCAGTATCATAATTTTTTCATGTGTGACGTTAATGACAAAACTTCTATATACCATCTATGTGCTATTACATAAGTTATTCGGCGGATCTAAGTTTTTCAGTAGCATGACAGACATATTTTCTTCAAAATCAATATATATGCAATGGAAGATCAATTTTAATATATATATATATATATATATATATATATATATATATATATGGTAACAGTAACATACGAAAGAATTAATAAACATGACAACAAACCTATGTGGTTGGTATTAAAGTATTAAGTATTCTTCGTGGTAGTAATTGTTGGTATCATCTTCTGCTGAGTCAAAAATTGAAAAATATTTTATTTTTACCATACAGTTTCGCAATCAACCTTTTATTCAGTTGATCAATATATTCATTTCTGCTAGCTAAGATACATTTAATTTGTATCATGCAATTTTCACAAAGTGGGTGTTAATATAATGATAGAAATATTTCCCTTATTAAATGCATTATTATTACAAAATCATCTTTTATTAGATGCTCTTCTTCATTTCCGACACAAATCAAGAAGTTACTGAATAATGGATCTTTTCTTACTTTATATTTCTTGTTAGTTGAATTTTTTTCATTTGAGGTCATAAGTATAATTTTGACAAGCTAGTTTTCATAGTCCCTACTTTCGTCGGTTTTGGAACTATTGGTAGTACTTGACAGAAATCATCTTCTAAATCATTAATTTTTCACCAAGAACTTCATTGATATTCAATATATCTCTAGAACCCGGGAAATTATTTCGATCGATTGGCACTTAGCCATATGCGCTTCATCTCACATTATCAATTTTTCTTTCCTTATAAATTTAGCAACATTGTTCTGCTTTGATATATTTGTGACGGTTATTTCAGTTGTTTGAAAAGGCATATCAAATCTAAAGTGAGTGAGCTCATATTAAAATCGTTGTTGGTACACCATTTGTTATTATTGCTAACAGTATTGTCACAACCTAAAATCAATTAAAGGTCGTGATGGCGCCCAACACCGCTGTCAGGCAAGCCAACAATAATTAATTAACTGTATTACTCATTTTATTCTTTTGAAATTGTAATTTCCTTCAGTTAAATAGTAAAAGATAGATCTTACAAAGTAAATGATTGTCACGACCCAAAATCTACCCGGTCGTGATGGTGCCTATCGTGAAACTAGGCAAGCCTAAATCCAACATTTTATTTCAATATCGTAAAAACATCCTTTAAATTTTTAACTGCGGAGTTACATTCGCGCTCACTAGGGTGTGTTACAGACTCCGGAGGGGCTCCTACTGCCCAAGCACTATCATAATCATCAATATAACCGTTGCGGTGTGCAGCCCGATCCCATAACTGTCACTCGTAACAAGCTCTCGTCCTCACTCATTCATCAACCTCTCCAGTCTCACCACGGGCTCACAATATCATGAAAATAACCCGAAACAAATGATATGATAAATCAATAGATTACCGAGACTGAGATATGATACAAAGATGCATGATCATGACTGAGTATGAAATAGTAAATGAGACTAATGAGATGACAGCAACAAATGACCTCTAAGGGTCCCACAATACTGGCACAAACCCTAAAACATGATATCTAACTTGATTTACAGCTCAGCTAATTTATCACAAGACGAAACATGTATATTCACAGGATAGCGTCATTGAACGGGTGACATGGAATCGTCCAGGCCACAATTGTGATGACCCAAAAAGTCTCCTTGTCTCACCTCGTTTTGCGTGTGTAGTCCGGGCATATATCCGTAAAAAAATTATACGGAAAAAAAAAACAATTGAGGAAAATGCTTAGTTTGCTTTTAAAATAGTAAGATATGTGAAGTATATTAGTATTTAAATGAGTTGAGTGCTAGAATTAATTATATGTGTAGTTAGTTAAAAGGAAGATTGTAGTGTAGACTAGAAATTTATTAATACTATTGACTAAGTAGCACGTGGTCAAAAGCCATGAGGGATGTGTACAAGTGGTGGTAAGTGTCATATATCTACACATGCAAAGATATGTGGTGTCTCCATGTAATGAAAAGTTGGCCAAGGGATGACACATGTAAAGAAGAAATTTAATGGGCTTCCACATGGCATTAATTTGGCCAAGGGTGGAACAAGTGTAAGGTTACTTAGAGTGCATGGCTAACAAGTGTAAGGTTACTTAGAGTGCATGGTTGACAAGTGTAAAGCCACTTAGAGTGCATGGTTGACAAGTGTAAGGTTACTTAGAGTGCATGGTTGACAAGTGTAAGGTTACTTAGAGTGCATGTTTAACAAGTGTAAAGTTACTTAGCTGCATGGTTGACAAGTGTAAAGTCACTTAAGGTGCATGGCTAACATGTGTAAATTCTGGTGATGAGTCATTGGGTAAGCTTAAGGCTCCCAAAACGTGGAAGCAATTCAAGCTCAAAATGGTGACTCTTTAGTGCATGAAATAGGTGGCAAAATCTATTAAACTTAGTGGCCTATTCATCCCAATAGGTGGGGTGCCACAAACTATGATTTTAAAAGACCTTCATCTTATATTTTTCAAGAAAAACGGAGAAAAGCTTCAAAGAGTAACCTTATAAATCATATAGTCCCATTCACTTTTTCACTTTCCTATCTCTTAGAAACATTACCATCCAAATAACAAGAGAGCAAAGAACATTACAATCCAAATCAAGAGAGTCTCAACCAAGCACATAAGAAACATTATCCAAACCACTTTCTAAGCTAAAGAACATAGCGACGGTGTTGCAAAGCTCTTGAGGAAATATTTCGGCCATGATTTCCTTTGCATACGCAACGTGATTTCGTTGAGATTTTTATATGACATGTTTCATGTTTTGTCGCAATTATCGTGTGTTAGAAGACTGTTAAGAGGATCTACTCAAATACAAGATAATTGGAGGCGAATTCTAAATAGAAAGTGGTAATTGAGGCTTGAGTTTGGCTGTGGAATTCAAGGTAAGTGCTTAGTCTAATTTTGACTTGAGATAATAGGACTCCCCACTTGTTGTTATGTGAAATTCATGGGCGTGGTGTATAGGTGAGGTGACGAGTATCTATGCACTACCCAAATTATTTGCTAAACATGATCCCCTTTCTCGTTCCCAACTTAATTGATTATTGTCTTAATTGTTATATGTTCATTATTATTTCTATGACTGTTTGGCCTTATTATTATTTGTTGTTAGATATGGTTGTGGTTATTTTGGAAAAAGTATTGGTTATTTGAGCAGGCTTCCTTGTGGTATAAAACGGTTGAGAGGTTTGGCATTGTCTTTACGAAATAAATATACATATTTTGATGTCCCTGTTGGTTTCATGATTAAGAGAATATTGATGAAGTTATGAGAAAATATACAGTTTCTTATTTATAATTGTTGAAACAAAAATATTATGAAAGGCTTGTCCTGTGTTGAAAAGTTATGAATAAATTGATATGATATGTCTGGTGGGAGCGGGTTGCACGCCGCAACAAAGAGCGATAAGGGTGGACGGGTGAGATAGAGTTGCACGCCGCAACAGGAGTAATAAGGGGGATATTTTTAGGGAGGACAGGTGGGAGCGTGTTGCACGCCGCAACAAGGAACGATGAGGGAGGACATTTATATTTTTACTGATTTTCAAAGAAAATGAAGTTTTGAAAAGCTTAAATGTTTATTTTACTATTCTTCATATGTTTTTGCACCATTTTTATTTAAAGTTAAGGATTGGAAACCCGGAAATTTTACTTGAGAGTTGGTTATACCTGAGGCCTGGAATAGGCGGCTGGGTTATTTTTATGGTTAAAGCAATACTTGTTTATTTATTTGTTATTTTATTGTTACTGTAGTACTTGTTTAATCATTTGCTTAGATTACTTTCTTGCTTTATATAAAATTATTACAGCTTATGTTGTTGAAGCCCCACCGTCGCCTCGTCACTACTTCGTCGAGGTTAGGCTCGACACTTACTCAGTACATGGGGTCGGTTGTACTGATACTACACTCTGTGCTATTTTGCACAGATCCAGGTACTAGACAGTAGTAGAGGATTTCAGGATGACCAGCTATTCATTTGGAGACACGAGGTACATTTGCCGGCGTTCGCAGATTCCGAGAGTCTTCTCTTATTCTACATATATTGTTTTATTATATTCAGAACAGTTACACAATTTATTTCAGCCATTATCTGTAGTATTCTCTAGTAGTTTGTGAATTGTGACACCAGACTCTGGGGTAGTTTTAGATATATCTATATAATTAGCTCATGGTTCGTTTTTATTTAATTGTTGAATATTGTAATTGTGGAAATCATTTATATTAATTTTACTTTAAATTATGTATTCATGCTTAAGTAAATAAATCAAGGAAGATTTTTTAATCGAACTCTAACATTGGCTTGCCTAGAAAGTGTGGTGTTAGGCGCCATCACGATCCCTAAGGTTGGGAAATTCGGGTCGTGAAAATAATTCTCACGGTGCACGCTCGCCCACCCGCCACTTGGCGTATGTGTCACCTCAATACTAATCTCATAACACATAGTTTGGGGTTTCGAACCCTCAGAACCAAGTTTGGAAGTCTTACTTGCCTCAAGACAAGCCAAATCCTACTCTGATGCGCTCTTGCCCCTCGATTCGGCCTCCAAATGCGTCGAATCTATTCACAACCAGTACAATACCATCAATATACGCTAAAGGAATGAATTCTATAAGAAAAACTACCAAGTTCGACCGAGAATCCGAAATTGGTTCAAACCCGGCCCCCGGTCCCATGGCTCGTAATCCAACAAAACTTACAAAACTTGAAAGCACATTCACTCACGAGTACATACATACGAATTTATAAAAATCCGACTCCGTTTGGTCCCTCAAATCCCCACATCAAACTCTCCAAAATCCCAAGCCCTAACCTCTCATTTTCAAACCTAATTCCACTAATTAATTGATAAAATAACGGAAAAACACCATAGATAAGAGTAATAGAGCTCAAGCAACTTACTTCACTGAAAACCCCTTGAATCTCCCTTCAAAATCACTCCAAAGGCTCCAAATACCGACTTGAAAATGGTGAAAATTGACCAAAATTAGCGAAGAGTTCTTTTTATACTTTCTGCCCAAGGATTTCGCACCTACGACCAAATATCCGCTCATGTGGAACCGCACATGCGGTCAAAACCTCGCACCTGCGAGAACCACTTAAGTCCTCAAGTTCCGCACCTGCGTCCCAGGTCTCGCACCTGCGGGCTCGCAGATGCGACACGTCTTACGCTCCTGCGGACCCAGCCCAGGTCCTCCACATCTGCATCTGCGACTCCCCCAACCGCACATGAGACCTCGCACATGCGGCTCCCCATCCGCATGTGCGGAAAACACCATCAACTTTAGAAACCAGCAAAAAAAAACTATCTCCCAACACCAAAATCAATTTGTTAACCATCTGAAACTCACCCGAGGCCCTCAGGACCTCAACCAATCACACTAACAAGTCATATATCAACATAAGAACTTATTCGAACCTTCATAACACTCAAACAACATCAAAAACCCAAATTACCCTCGGATTCAACCCTAAGAACTTCTAAACTTCCAAATTCCGCATACGACACCGAAACCTACCAAACCTCATCCGAATGACCTCAAATTTTATACACACGTTACAAATGATATTGCGAACCTACTCCAACTTCTGAAATCTCATTTCAACCCCGATATCTAATTTTTCATTGCTGACCAAAATCTCCAACTTTCGCCAATTCAAGCCTAATTCTATCAAGGACCTCCAAATTACTGTGATCACCCAAAAGGTCATCTTGTGATTTAAGACTCTATTCCAGGCTCGTTAGCCTTAAAAAAATTATTTGTTACTCATCTCGATTTGCGTGCGCAGTCCGGGCGTGAATCCGAAAAGCCTTTATGTGAAAATATATGAAATGATAATTTTTTAGAGTTAAAATTGATTTTTAGTTGACTATGGTCAACGTTTTGAGTAAACGAACCCGGACCCGTGTACCGACGGTCCCGAGAGGTCCGTAATAAAATATGAGGCTTGGACATATGCCCGGAATCGAATTTCGAGGTTCCTAGCTCGAGAAATGCATTTTTAATGAAAATTGTTATCTGAAATTTAAAGGAATTAAAGAAAATGATTTATGTTTGTTCTCATTGATATCGGGCCCATATTTTGGTTCCCGAGCCCGGTACATGTTTATTATAATATTTAATTCATATTTGTAAAATTTGATGAGAATCGGAGTTGATTTGACGTGATTCGGACGTCCGCTTGAGAAGATAGTAATTTTGAAGTGTTCTTGAGAAATTCATGAGTTTTGATGCTAAATCCGTAGTTTTAGGTGTTATTTTTGTGATTTGATCTCACGAGCAAGTCCGTATGATGTTTCTAGACTTGCCTGCATGTTTGGTTTGGAGCCCCGAGGGCTCGAGTGGGTTTTGAGTAGGCTACAGAGTGATTTGAGACTTAGGATTTTTCTGGTGTCTGCAGTTTCTGGGAACTGGCCTCTGATCTCGCAATTGCGAGGTCAATGTTCGTATTTGTGAACATCCCCATTTTCTATCAGGTTCGCATTTGTGAACAAATCACTCGCATTTGCGATAAATGCCTAGATCAGCCTAGATTCGCATTTGCGATAAATGCCTAGATCAGCCTAGATTCGCATTTGCGACAATGCGATCACATTTGCGGAGGGCCAACAATCGCATTTACAATGGGAGTCTCGCATTTTGCAATGGGAACTGGGTAAGGCAATTCTTCGCAATTGCGACAGCAACAGAAATGCGATAGGTTTGCATTTGCGAGCTTCGCAATTGCGACATTTGTCGTTGTTAAGTTTGGACTTAGACTGGATTTTCACCCATTCTTCAATTCTTTCGAACCCTAAACCTCAAGAGGCAATTTTTTAAAGACCAAAACTTCTCCAAATCATAGGTAAGTGATTCCTAACTAATTTCTTTCAATCTCTTACTACTTTTTACAAGATTTCAACCTAGAATCTAGAGTTTTCATGGTAGAATTAGGCATTTTTGGGTAGAACTTAGGAATTTCAAAATATGGGGATTTAGACCTCGAATTGAGGTCGAATTCCAAAATCAATTGTATATCCGGGCTCGTGGAGAATGGGTAAACAGATTTTGGTTCGAACCTCGAGTTTGGTCCAAGCGGGCCCGGGGTCGATTTTTGTCTTTTGCTGGGAAAACTTAGGAAAACCATGATTTTGCATCAAAGTTAGTTCCTTTAGCAATAATTGACGATATTGAACTAATTATGCTTATATACGCTCCAAATCATAGGTAAGTGATTCCTAACTAATTTCTTTCAATCTCTTACTACTTTTTACAAGATTTCAACATAGAATCTAGAGTTTTCATGGTAGAACTTAGGAATTTAGACCTCGAATTGAGGTCGAATTCCAAAACCAATTGTATATCCGGGCTCGGGGGAGAATGGGTAAACGGATTTTGGTTCGAACCTCGAGTTTGGTCCAAGCGGGCGCGGGGTCAATTTTTGTCTTTTGCTGGGAAAACTTAGGAAAACCATGATTTTGCATTAAAGTTAATTCCTTTAGCAATAATTGACGATATTGAACTAATTATTCTTAGATACGAGTGGGTTAGAGGTGGATT
This sequence comes from Nicotiana undulata, assembly GCA_005239495.1. Lineage (NCBI taxonomy): Eukaryota > Viridiplantae > Streptophyta > Magnoliopsida > Solanales > Solanaceae > Nicotiana > Nicotiana undulata. The sequence goes on along the minus strand of ML291057.1, from coordinate 17,635 downwards.
ATAAGGGAAAAGCGATAATTGAGCGTTGATTTGGCCGTCGGATTGAGGTAAGTGTTTGGTCTAACTTTGACTCGAGGGATTAGGAATCCCCAACTTATTTGATATATGAAAATCCATGAGTGTGGCGTATAGGTGAGGTGACGAGTGCCTATGCGCCGCCAAATTATCTATTTAGCATGTTCCTTTCCCCGATCCCGATTTATTATCTTCTTGTCTTAACTGCTCCATGTCTATTGATGCTTCCATGTCTAGTTGCTTTTGTTAAATGTTGTTTCTTATTTGGAAGGATTAGTTGTTCCGTATCCTCATTGTGATACACTATTGGTTTAAGATAGTTTGTCGGTGTTTCATGGTATATTCTGGTTTGTCTCGCTGTGTAGTATTAATTGGTGAAATTCCTAATTAAATAAGTTATCCGTTTACATTGGTTTGAGGCCTAAATGATGTGGAAGGTTTTGAGTTAAGTTGTGAGACACTAGTTCTTATTGTGTGACTGGTGATTGTCTGGTGGGAGCGGGTTGCACGTCGCAACAAGGAGTAATAAGGGTGGACTGGTGGGATCGGGTTGCACGCCACAACAAGGAAGAATAAGGATGAATGTTCATATTTTTATCGATTATGTGATGGGGTCGGGATGCATTGTGCATCATTTGGTTTTTTAATTGCGATGTTTATACTGTAATTTCATTTTGTAGTATTGAAACTTTCTTGAGGATTGGTTATAGTTGAGTACTAGCAAGATAACTGAGTTCCGTATCTATTTTCTGCAAGTTATCGTTCTACTTTATTTCGCACTTTCTTTTTGCTTTATTATAAATTGTATGCAGGTTATATTATAAAAGTCATGACGTAGCCTCGTCACTACTTCGTCGAGGTTAGGCTCGACACTTACCAGTACATGGGGGCGGTTGGACTGATATTGCACTCTGCACTTCTTGTGCAGCTGATTGTGGCTGATCGAGAGGTTGGTTGCAGATATTCATTCAAGAGACCCAAGGTAGTCTTGCAGGCGTCCGCAGGCCCTGGCGTCCCCTTCTATGTTCTTCATTCCTATTTTATTTTCTTTCGGGGCAGATGTACTTTTCTTTCAGACCACTATTTGTAGTTATTCATAGAACGTTCGTGGATTGTGACACCAGTTCTGGGTAGTGGTAATAGCTCAAGGTTAAACAATATTTCTTTAAATTCCGCAGCTATTGTCACTTCATTTATAAACTATTTACTTATATTTTATTAATTTTAAAAGAAAACGGTTAGTTAAATTCTAACATTGGCTTGCCTAGCGAGTATGATGTTAGGCACCATCACGATCACGACGGTGGGGAATTTGGGTCGTGACAATTATATTCTGGACGCGCTCCTAAATCCAAAATCACCTAACAGAGTTAACCGAACCATTAAAATCCAAATCCGAGATCGTTTACACATAAGTCAACATCCGGTTGACTTTTCCAACTTAAGCTTCTAAATAAGAGATTAAGTGTCTCATTCCACTACGAAACCATTCCGGACCCGAGCCAACCAACCCGGTACTATACAATACAACTGGATAACACATAAAAAAGCAAAAATGGGGGACACGGGGCTATAACTCTCGAAATGATCGGACGGGTCGTTACAATGATAATATTTTCGCAACTAAAATACTCAACAACACATAATCTTTCACGACCACAAATTCACTAGTCGTGATGGAACCTAACCCAACCCGCTAGGTAAGCCAACTAATAATTATCCAATTCCAATAATATTAACAAGACAATTAAACGAAAGTAATTTACTGAATTTTATACATTTTCCATGGACTGGTAGCACAAATCATGAGCTCCTAAGAATAGAGTTTACAAAGCGAAAATGAAATAAATACTTAGTCTGATTGAAAAGTACGTAAACATAGTTTTATAGATCTAAAGCTACCACGAACAAGGGGAAGCTTCAACCGGAACGCATGTACATCTTCAATCTAGCTGCCATCGAACACAACAACATCAGCAGCCAACATCTGCACGCAAGGTGCAGAAGTGTAGTATGAGTACAACTTACCCCATGTACTCAGTAAGTAACAAACCTAACCTTAGGGTGAAAGCAGTGTCGAGCTAATATAAGGTCGAGTTCAATGCCATGATCACACAACATTTCAAAACAACATAATACAAGTATATAAGAGGTATCTCAGAAGTAAGATGCTCAGTTCGTTCACAGTTTCAGAAAAATAGTCACGCTTTTCAAGTATCTCAATGAAAACCCAAATCTTTTACCGAAAATGCCAAAATTATGATTAAGCTTGAAAACTGTAATTTTTTCAAATATTTTTTCCACAACAAATAACATGTTTCATTTTCTTTCCAGATAACAAGTATTAAATACCTCTTTATGCCCACATATCAATGTGTATAATGAGTCATGAATGACGTGATACTGTACAACATGAGGAAAAATGCATCTCTATGCATGTATGTCATGTGTGCATGCCAATGCCATGTATCTAAGAGATATTCATGTACTCACATTCTCAGAGTACTCAATCTCACTGTCTCACACTTACCACTCATCATGCTCGACCACTTGGTAATGTATATGGCCCATACGGCCTAGGGAAGATCGATCCCGGAATATATACATCACTAACCATCAGTCACACAGTACCGAGGAAAGGCCAATCCGACCCCATGGAGAAGATCCATCTCCAGGTATATAAATGCTTCAGAAAAGATCCATGTCCAGGGAAGATCCATCCCTCAATATAATCAACATCGCTCACTGGGGTGTGTACAGACTCTGGCGGGGCTCCTACAACCCAAGAGCTATTATAAGCCAGATCCAGGCATAAATCAATATAACATGTTGCGATGTGCAGTCTGATCCCATAATTGTCATCAATCTCTCCAGTTTCACGCACGGGCTCACAATGTCATGAAACTAGCCCCACCACAATGATATGATGTATCAATGAACAACAAGTGAGACTGAGATATGATATGAATGCATAAATATGGCTGAGTACGAAATATCAATGAAATCAGTGAGATGACAGCAAGAAATGACCACTATGGGACCAAACAATACCAGCATAAAGCCTAAACATGATATTTAGCATGATTGACTGCTCAGTTACTTTATCACATGGTGAAAACCCAAATATCAGCAAACTAGGGCCACTATACATTGTCGTGGAAACAACGGAGACACAATTTACAAGGTGCACGCCCGCACGCCCGTCACCTAGCATGTGTGTCACCTCAATACCAATTACATAACACGTATTTTGGGGTTTCATACCCTCAACACTAAGTTTAGAAGAGTTACTTACCTCGAACAAGCCAATAGTAATGCCGAGCAAGCCAAGCGACGGTCCAAAGATGCCATCTCGCGAGTTCCGACATCCGAACGACTCGAAACTAACCAACAACAATTCAAATACATCAAACAATGCTAAAGAAACCAATCCCGATCGTAAAAGATCAAATCTTGAATCAAAGTCCGAAATCGGCCCAAAAGCCCAACCCGGGACCGCACCTCGGAACCTGACAAAACTCACAAAATCCGACAACCCATTCAACTACGAGTCAACCATACTAACTTCACTCATTCCAAATCCAAATCGATGTTCAACACTCAAAAATTCATATTATGAAACTTTAGGCCAAAACCCCTCAATTTCTCTTTAAAATTCATCAACTAATTGCAAAAAGTGAAGAAAGATTCGTGAAATATAATCAAAGCCGAGTAGAGAATACTTACCCCAATCATATGATGAAATTTTCTCCATAAATAGCCTCAATCCGAGTCCCACATCTCAAAATATGAAGAAAGACCAAAACCCTCGATTTTTATATACCCTTTGCCCAGCATTTTCCGCATTGCGTACAGATAGTCGCATCTGCAACCACCACTTATGCGGTAAATGATTCCCATATGAGAAAATAGCCATGCTCAGTAACCCCGTACCTTCGGTCTAAAGTCACTTCTGCAATCGCGCTTCTGCGCTCATGAACCGCATCTGCAATTGTGTAGGTGCGTCCAAGCACCCGCACATGCGATCCTCATGCCCAGCTTCCTTTCTCACTTCTGCGACCAATTGTCCGCATCTACGGACACGCATCTGCACCCATTCTTCCGCAGATGCGGAAACACCATAACCAGCAGCCTTCAGCAATGCAACATGAATGAAAAATGATCGGAACCTCGTCTGAACCTCACCCGAGCCACTCGGGGCTCTGTCAAAATATATCTACAAGTCCCATAACATAACACGGACCTACTCGAGGCCTCAGAACCTACATAACAACATCGAAACAATGAATCACACCTCAAATCGAAATCTATGAACTTTGAACTTTCAATTTTCAAAATTAGCGTCGAAATATATCAAATCATCCCCGAATGAACCCAAATTTTGCACACAAGTCCCAAATTACATGACGAAGTTATTCGAATTCCCGGAATCACAATCCGAATCCGATATCTTCAAATTCAACTTTCGGTCAAACTTATGAACTTTTCAAACCTTCAAATTTCTAATTTTTGCCGATGTGCCGAAACCTTCTAGAAACATCCAACTGCAAATTCAGGCATACACCCAAGTCCAAAATCACCATTCGGACCTAACGAAACCATCAAAACTCCGTTCCAGTATCAAATCCACAAAAATCAAACTTGGTTGACTCTTTCAACTTAAAGCTTCAACATTGAAATTCATTCTTCCAAACCGACTCCAAATAACCTAAAAACCAAAACCGACGATTCACATAAGTCTTAAAACATCATACGGAGCTACTCATTCCCGCAAACTATCGAGCAAAGTGCAAATGCTCAAAACGACCGGTCGGGTCGTTACATAATCACTCCCAAGTCACAAGTGCATGAGCATCAACTAGGGAGTAAAATAAAATACAACATTTGTCCGGAATACAAATTGGACAGGAAAAATATAGATAACTCTGAAGGAGACTCTGATGGTTGCGGATCATAACATGGAATGCAGCTCACCTAAGTACTCACAATTAACTGCGTCTCTACGCTCACAAGGCCACTAAACATATATGTACCTGCACAAAAATGTGCAACAAGTGTAGTATGAGTACCCAAATCAACGCGTACCTAGTAAGTATCCAGTCTAACCTCGAAGAAATAGTGACGAGGGGTCGACTCCGACACTTACTATGGGCTAACAATAAAATGCTGATATTTTAATTAAGCATGAATCATATAAAACTGTTGAAAACTCAATAACAAGAAGTAGGTAAACATTCTTTTATTATTAGGAAATTTCTATCTCTATTTTCGTCATTTAACAATTTATATCTCAAACCAATGAAGTAATATCAATTATTATTAGTTCCAAAAATTTATCATGTGCAAGCCATGCCGAGGTCGTACGGCCCGATCCAACATATAAATATAAAATGTGCATTGCCGAGGCGAACGACCCACTCCCATGAGAGTAGTGGAAATTTACCCCGCTCACGGAATATAGTTGTGATGCGGTTGAACATAGATTTCTCAAGTTATTACAATATTTCTCAATTCTTTTCAAAAATACGAAATTCAAATGAAAACTTTCAAATCTCGAAATCCTCATTTTCAACTCTTTTCAAGGCAATTAATAAGCATACCCAAATCTCAACTCTTTTCAAGGCAAATAATAAACATAATCAAATAACTGTATCAACAAGGCATGGTGTAAACCTAAAATTACCCGGACATAATCTAAGATAACACTGTATCGTGCGTACGTAGCCCCCGCAAATAAGAGCACACATGAACTCAATTCACCTATGGGGTTAATTCCCTCTTACAAGGTTAGAAAGGATACTTACCTCGCTCCGAAGTTCCATAACTGGCTCCCAAGCCCTTCCAACAACTCAAACAGATGCCCAACGCTCCAAAACTAGTCAATAAATGTGAAAATCCATAAATATACACTCTAATACTCATTATAATCCAATTTATAACAATTCCCAACTCCGCTCAAGCGGATAAAAATCACCCTCGAGCCAAGGTGCTCAAATTCTGAAAAACTTCGAAGATAAACATTACCCACAACCTCAAGAACTCAAATATATAATTTATTCCAAATTCCCTGTCCAATTTCGTGGTCAAAATCCAAAATACCAATTTCTAGAGTTTTCTTCCAAATCCCAATTTTCTACAAATTTTCATGCCTAAATCCATATATAAACTTTGTATGTAACTCACAACTAGTAGAAATTACTTACCTCTTGCTTGATGATGAAAATGGTGCTCCAACTGCTCCTAGGTCGGCTCCCATGGAGGAAAATGAGATAACAATGGCCAAACTCCCGATTTTTAAAAGAACATTGTCCAGTCCGACATTTTTTCGCGAACGCGGAAAGCCCCTCGTGTTCACAAAGTAATACCAGATCCAGCTCCAAAATTACCCTTCGCGAACGTGAGTCCCAGCTCGCGAACGCGTTGCTTAACCAGGCGACCCTTCGCGAACGCGTTGCACCCTTCGCGAAACCGAATGCCTAAACTCCCATTGGCCCAGTTCCCCATCGCGAACGCGAAGCACAAATCAGCAGCCAACCAAAACCATCTTCGCGAACGCGTGAACTCATTCGCGTTCGCGAAGAACAAAGCCAGAACCGGATATCAACAACAGCAACTCATCCAAACTTGGTCTGAAACCATCCCGAAACACACCTGGGGCCTCCGGACACCGTCCAATCACACCAACCAGTTCCATAACATAACAGGGACCTGCTCGAGGCCTCAAATCACATCAAACAATATTGAAATCATAAATCGCACCACATTTCGAGCTTAATGAACTTTAGAACTTCAAACTTCTACATTCGATGCTGAAACCTATAAAATCACATCCGATTGACCTCAATTTTGCACACAAGTCACATTCGACATTACGTACCTACTCCAACTTTCGGAATCGAAATCCGACCCTGATATCAAAATGTCCACTCCCGGTCAAACTTCTCAAAAACCTTCAAATTTCAAACTTTCGCCAAATGACCCCGAAATGACCTACAGACCTCCAAATCTACATCTGGAAGCGCTCCCAATACCATAATCACCATACTGAGCTATTTCCAGACTCGGAATCCCAAACAGACATCGATAACATTGAAATGCCCTCCAACCCAAATTTATGAAACCCTTCCAAAATGCCAACTTCCGCAATAGGTGCCGAAACGTTCCCGGGTCATCCAAAACTCGATCCGGACATACTCCCAGGTCCAAAATTATTATACGAACCTGTTGGAACCTTCAAATCCCAATTTCGGGGTCGTTTGCTCAAAAGTCCAACATTAGTCAATTCTCCAACTTTAAGCTTATAAAATTAGAGTTTTCTTTCCAAATCAACTCTGAACTTCCTGAAATTCAATTCCGCACACACACACAAGTCATAATACTTGAAGTGAAGCTACTCACGGCTTCAAACCGCCGAACGACGCGCTAGAGCTCAAAACGACCGGTCGGGTCATTACAAGTATCATGCCTCTTGATTAACATTTTCAAGAAATGCATGACATAGAGATATTATTTCGATTATGTCGGAGGAATCAAGGATAATCCCGCTATACCAGAGTCGACTCTTTATAATATAGTCTTAAAAGTTTGTTATTCTTCAGGATTTAGCTTTGGTTATGCTTCAACAAACAATTGTCTGGTCGTTTGATTCTTAATATTATACTAACCTTGTTAGTTTGTGTTCTAATTTTTAATCTATAACGCTCTTTTTTGGAAATAAAGTTATGTACTCTAAGACTTTTTTTAACTTGAAAAATAATTTTACTCATATGATGAATTTAAAAAATAATTAAATTGGATTCTTTTGCTAAATAATTAGTTGAAAGATGGTTTTTGGTCTTAATAATTTATTTTATGTTGATTTTAGATTCTTACTATTAGTTAAATATTTAATCTTATTTATAATTTGCAGACTCAATAGTGATATTAACTCTTACCAACCATTTTTTTCTCTTTCTCACGCATTTATATTCTCAAATATTTTCTTAGTTATTGATATTCACGAAATCAATTAAAAATATATTATTTGAGTAGAAAAATAATTCAAATATAGTATAAAAATATATTATGGGGATATTTTTTTCTCAATTTCAACGCTTTATGCAATTCATTTAATAGTATTTTTATTTTTTCTTGGTATTGAATGTTATGGAGTGGTAATGCATTGTCAATATGGAGGATTCTTATAAAATTAATTTAATTTCTAAATACTTTTAATAAGAATTTAATAGACAAAATTTTATTAATTTTAAAATCTTAAATATTAAAAAAATCAACATAGAAGGTCTTGTAGTCCAACAAAAAAGAAGAAGGTTATTGTCACGACCGAAAACCAACTCGGTCGTAATTGCATCTATCGCGGAACTAGGCAAGCCAACACACTCTCAAACAATTCGGTTTTTCATTAAAAATTAGATAAAAGCCTTTTTCAAACTGAAAGTTGAATAAAAGAGATAAATCCAAACCAAAATACGGAAAATAAACCCCAACATCGGGTGTCACTAAGTCATGAACCAAATACTACAACTGTTCTAAAGTATAACAAGACGTCATAGTCTGAGAATAGCCAAAAATACACTAAAAGGAAGATAAGGGAGGAGAAAGGCGGGACTGCGATCGCCAGGCAGCTACCTCGCTATCTCCAAAGAAGTCCGCGACATGAATAGTCAACAGCCGCTACCATGGCCTGAGATACCTGGATCTGCACACAAGGTGTAGGAGGTAACGTGCGTACACCAACTCAGTAAGCAACAAGCCCAAATTATGGGCTGATAGGCAGTGACAGACTAAACCTCAACAGATAACTGATTAAACTATACAACAAAGTAGACATGCTTACCATTCAAGTGTTCAACTCAAGAAGCAAGGTACATGCAAATCCGAACAATGTCAAGTGATAAGATCAGCATACCTCTAAGTGAAAATGCATTGAATGCATGAACATGTCCCATGTACTCCCACTCTCAAGTGCTCAACCACTCGGTACCGCATATGGCCATCCGGCCGAGGGAAATCCATCCCGGAACATACTCGATGTAGACTATATAGTCACTCGGTACAGAGGAAAAAGGGTAATACAACCCTTCGAAGAAATCCATCTCCAGGTACCAATACTTCGGACAAATCCATCCAGGGAAATCCATCCCTCAATAATACTTCGGATTAATCCATGTACAGGGAAGTCCATCCCTCAATAATACTTCGGACAAATCCATGTCCAGGGAAATCCATACCTCAATAATATCAACTGCTCTCACTGTGGGTGTGTTACAGACTCCGGAGGGGCTCCCACAACCCAAGCGCTATCATAATCATCAACATAACCGCTGCGGCGTGCAGCCCGATCCCATAACTTTCACTCATAATCAGGCTCTCGGCATCACTCAATGATCACTCTCCACTCTCACACACACACGGGCTCACAATGCTATGAAACTAGCCCGAAACAATGATATGATGTGCCAAATAATAATATCTGAGACTGAGACATGATATGATATGCATGTATAAGACTGTCACGACCCCAAATCCTAACAGGACGTGATGGCACCTATCGTGGAACTAGGCTAGCCAACCATCACTTTACTGCGCATTTATTCAATTATAACAGTTCATCATCCAATAATAAACATACAACCACAGCATAAATAATATAAATAAGTATTAGCGTCCCAATAGTAGCCTAATCAACCTCCCAAGAACTTGAGTCAGTAGTCATGAGCATCTAAGAATAAATAAATCTAACTCTGCTGAAACTATAATATATGTCTCTGAATCAAATGCTAAGACTAAATAAGGAAGGGAAGTGGAGAAGTTGTGGATGCTGGACAGCTACCTCGAAATCCCGTGAAATGTTGTTATCGCACCTGCGTTAGCTACTGCTGCGAGCTAGTACCTGGATCTGTGCACAGAGGCACATGGAGTCTTTATGAGTACGCCAACTCAGTAGTAATCAAAATAAATTACAGTCTGAGTAATATAACACACAGAACAGATACACTATTCCACAAAAGCCAGTAAAAATACCAAGTCACCATGTAGTATTCATCACATAATAAGTTCGAAATCAATTTTCAGAAATCCCTTGAAAACAAGTACTATATCAGTATATCTCAGTAAAACCCAGTTTGAAACTGAAGTAAATCATAGTTCGAAAACATAGTAGAATCATCATGAAACTGCCTTTCAGGTCAAAATTATTTCTCGGAACAGATGCCCTCAGGCATTCCCTCAATCACTCAGTATAAATCATCATTCAGTATCAGCCCCGCGGGCAATCATCATCACTCAATCGGTACCAGCGCTCACTGGGGGTGTGTTAAAGACTCCGGGGGGCTCCTACAACCCAAGCGCAATAATAACATAAGGCCTGAAAGCCTCCTCACCACTCTCCTGAAACCTGAAAGCCTCCTCACCACAGTCCTGAGGCCTGAAAGCCTCCTCACCACTCAGTCAGACACTCTCAATTTTCCCTTAGGCCATAAACGTATCGGGTTCTCGACCCAAAATAGTGTTTTATTTTCAATAAATAGTATCAAAATACTCTGAGTGTCAAAAACATTTATCAGGAAAAGACTGAGTAAAAAATCATAGCGTATCAGTGAGTAAAAATATAGTAACACAACAGATCGGCACTAGGCCCCAAACACGGCTTACAGTCCAAAACATATCATAATATATAAATACTAATTAAGAAAAGGCTTAAAAATCGGTTTAGCAACTCAATAGTCCCCTAAATACGGAAGATATTTCCAAAGTTTCAATCTTTCCAATTCAAAACCCGTGAAAGGGTGCATAGTCCGGGGTTTCATACCCTCAGGACAGGATTTAAAGACATTACTTACCTCAAAACTAGCCCGAAAACTATTCCGCAATGCGCTTGCCTCTCGAATCAACCTCCGAAGGCCCCAAATCTACCAAGTTCAGATTTTTATCATCAATATATTCTTAAGGAATAAATTCCAATTGAAAAAAATATCGAATATAGCTCAAAATCCGAATTCGGTCAAAACCCGACCCCCAGGCCCGCGTACCGAAACTCATAAATTTTTACATAAAAGTGTTCTTCATCTTCTCACGATTCCGTACATATAAAGAACACCAAAATCGGAGTTCGTTTGACCCCTCAAATCGACCCTTGAGGGTCTCATAATCTCATGCCCCAAAATCCTATTTTTCTAATGTTTTTCATGAATTAAAGGCTGAGATTATGGTCTATAATAACCCATAAACGAGTTTTAACAATCAAATTACTTACCTCTGTGATACCCCATTCAAAATTCGTCCAAAAAGCTCCCTGTCCGTACACAAATAGTGAAATGAGGGTTTAAGTCGCGGAGGGTTTAATTATATATTTTTGCCCAGGTATTTCCGCACATGCGACCTACTTACTCGCACCTGCGGCTTCGCAGGTGCGATGCTCCTTCTGCGCCTGCGATCTCTACAGGTCTCCCTCGACTTCCGCACCTGCGACTCGACCTCCGCACCAGCGACCTCGCGGGTGCGACCATCCTCTCGCACCTACGGAAACTCTCCAGCCCCGCCAAGTCTCACACCTGCGGCTCCCTACTCACCCCTACGAGACCGCACCTGCGGATCTCCACCGCACCTGCGGTCAAACTTCCGCAGGTGCGGAAATCTCTTTGATTCCACACTAGCAGCTTTTTGCTGTAATTTCCAACTTCTGAAATTCCCGTTAACCATCCGAAATCAATCCCGAGCCCCTCGGAACCCCAACCAAACTTACCAACATATCCCATAACATCATTCAAACTTAGTTGCACTCTCAAAACACCAAAACTAACATCAAAACACCAAATTTACATCAGATTCAAGCCTAAGAACTTTGATATTTCTAAAATTCTTCAATGATGTCGAAACTATCCAAATCAACTACGATTGACCTGAAATTTTGCAGACAAGTCCAAAATGACATTACGAACTTGTTCCAACTGTCGGAATTCCATTCCGACCCCGATAGCCTATTTTCCACTGCCGTCCGGAATCGCCAAAAACTAACTTCCGCCAATTCAAGCCTAATTCTACACCGGACATCACAAAATTATTTTAAACACACTCCTAAGTCCCAAATCACCTAACGAAGCTATCCGAGCCATAAAATCTGCATTCCAAGGTCGTTTACCAATAAGTCAACTCTTAGTTGACTTTTCTCATTTTAAGGCTATTCTTAAGGACTAAGTGCCTGAAGTCTCATTTAACCATTCTGATTCCAAGCCTACCAACTCTAACACATTAATAACAGAATAACCAATCTATAATAAGTCAATAGCAACAGTTATAATGCAGGTTTTTACGTAACAACAGACCGGGTCGTTACAAAGACTGAGTACAGAATATCAATGAAACTAATGAGATGACAGCAAGAAACGACCACTCGGGTCTCAACAGTATCGGCGTGAAGCCCTAATAGGATATCTAGCATGATTTACAGCACATATATTTAATCACATGATAGAAAACACGAATATCAGCAAGAAAGAACCGCTAAGCTTCCATGGAATGAACCATTCCACGATTCTCACGGTGCACGCCCGTCACTTGGCATGTGCGTCACCTCAATACTAATCACATAACACATAGCTCGGGGTTTCGAACCCTCAAAACCAAGTTTGAAAGCGTTACTTACCTCAATCAAGCCAAAATCCTACTCCTCAATGCCCTTGCCCGCTCGACTCGGCCTCCAAACGCTCCGAATCTATCCAAAAACCAATATATCATCATCAATATATGCTAAAGGAATGAATCCCACATGAAAATTATCAAACTACACTAAAAATCTCGAATTTGGTCAAACCCGACTCCAGGCCCACGTCTCGGAATTCGACAAAAATCATAAAATTAGAAACCCCTTCCACTCACGGGTCCAGCCATACCAAATTTATCAAAATCCGACCTCGTTTGACCCCTCAAATCCCCAAATCAAACTCTCCAATTACCGAGCCCTAATTCCCTCAATTTCATCCCTAATTTCTACTAATTACATGCTTAAACAACTGAAAATTATCATAATCAAGAGTATTAAGCTCAAATAACTTACCTCAATGTAAACCCCCTTGATTTCCTCTTCAAAACCTTCCAAAAGCTCTAAAACCTGAATAAAAATTGTGAGATATGCTCAAAAATTCATGAAGGCCACAATTTATACCTTCTGCCCAGGTATCTCGCACATGCGATCCCTGACACGTACCTGCTCAACCGCACCTGTGGTCCAAACATCCGCACCTGCGGATCTCACTTATCCGCGAGCTTCTGCACCTACGGCTGCTCCCTCTCACCCGCGGGCTCGCAGGTGCGAACCGCATCTGCGATCAAACCCTGAGATTCCCATTTCCGCATATGCGACCCATTAACCGCACTTGCGGCCTCCGTACCTGCGCTTCCCCTTCCGCAGGTGCGGAAAAACACCAGCAGCTCCCAAACTAGCAGAACCAGCAGTTCTTCAACACCAAAAATCACTCGTGAACCATCCGGAGCACACCCGAAGCCCTCGGGACCTCCACCAACCATACCAACAAGCCACATACAAACTAGGTCGAGCCTTCGGTACACTCAAAACAACATCAAAACACTAAATCAACCTCGGATTCAAGCCTAAGGATTCCTAAACTTCCAATTTCGCAAACGACGCCGAAACCTACCAAACCTCGTCCGAATAACCTCACATTTTTCACACACGTCACAAATGACTCTACGAACCTACTCCAATTTCCGGAATTTCATTCTGACCCCGATACCTAATTTTTCATTGTCGACCGAAAATCGCCAAATTTCCAATTTTGCCAATTCAAGCCTATTTCTACCACGAACCTCCAAATTATATTCTGAACACACTCCTAAGTCCAAAATCACCTAACTGGGCTATCCGAACCATAAAAACTCCAATCCGAGATCGTTTACTCATAAGATAACTTCCGGTTGACTTTTCCAACTTAACTTTCTGAATAAGAGGCTAAGTGTCTCATTCCACTCTAAAACCACTCGGACCTGAACCAACCAACCCGATGCAACATAAGAAAGTTAAACAACACATAAAGAAGTAGAAATGGGGAAAACGGGGCTATAACTCTCGGAATGATCGGCCAGGTCGTTACAGTTATTTTAGTTATATCCTTTATCGATGAGTTATTCTATTTAATATTTAAGACTATTTTGGTCTTTCAATATTGTATTTGTACTTTTATTATAATAGAGGCTCTCCTTTTTCTAAATGAATTTGGACAATCTAATACATTCTCAAATTAAATTAGTAATAGGACATTATATTATGTTTTCAATTTAAATTAGTAAAAGGAAATTTTAACGTGTCTATGCTCGAAAGTACTTATACTAATATGATTCCTAACGTGTAGTATTATGTCGTGAAGTTAATAGGATTACAAGGCTAGTGTCTAAAATTTTAGTTATCTCCTTTATTGTGAGTTATTATGCTTTATATTATAAGGTTATTTTGTAAACCGATATTGTATTCATACTTTTATTATAATATAAAATATAAATAGATAGATAGATAGATAGATATAAATAACTCTCAAGATTGAGGTAATTTAGGTGTTCAGATGCTTTTAAGATTGAGATCGCAAACTTATTTTTTGTTTGACTCGTTTGTCAAAAAGTCAACTTGTTTTGAAAATTTTGTTAAAACTCAAAGTTTCAAATCGTTAAAAACTTCAAAAACTAGTTTTTGGAGCTTTTGAGAGATCCAAGATTAGAAATCCTTTTTTAAAAATTCAAAATTTCAAAAACTAAGTTTTCAAACTTAAAACTCGGAAAAGCTTCGTTATCAATAAGGTATATCAAAAGATTAGAGTTTGTTTACAACTTAGTTTAGATGGTTGCTGCCTATTGTATTGTTATTTTGAATAAAATATTTATTTTGATTGTTACTTAAATTTTATTGTATCGTATCACTAAATTCATCTAAATAACGATGAAAAGTGTCACTTTATGTAACGACAGATTTGGTGTGGTGGCGTCGTTACCTTATTTTTTCCTCTCATTTTGTCCTTCTTTATTATTAAAATAATCATATTTTATCATTTACCCTACTTTTTTATATAATAATTCTACTTTGTATCCTATATTTCTTAGTAATCTTGCAAGTTTATTCTTCATACTTTTGGTGCATGACATCATGAAAACAACGGCAAACGACACAATCTATTCGAACGTTATATTCATCAAACGATACAATACAATACAATACAACATGATACATTATGAAACGACATGTATCAACCATCCAAACAAGTTGTTAGTTAGCTGATTATAAATCGTTGATAAATTTTAAATGTTGAAAAGTATTTTGGTGTTAAAATAATTTTTTAAATAAACAGTTATGTCTCTAGATAGAAGTGACATAATGTGTAATAAGCAGTTAATGTGTTTGGTGAAAAAATAATGATAAGCTACTTATTTGTTAAAATAACTAAAATATCCTAATTTATTTTTTAAAAATAACTTTAGAAGTTTATTTGTAAGAAAAAAGGGAGGAATAATACACATGGAGTGAAGAGGAAGTTACGATTTTTTTTTTTGGGAAAAGTATTTTGAAAATTAAAATTTTTATTAAGGATAAAATATTAAAAATCTTGGTCAAACATCTTGAACTTATGATTTTTGGCTATTTTTTGCTTATAAGTGCTTAGAGTATTTATCGAACGCATTGATAAATCAAATATAAGCTGATTTGGCAAACTTATAAGCTCCAAACACTCTCTCAGTCATGTTGGTTGGCTTATCTCTCAACTCATCAAGAGAATAAATTGTGTCTCTGTGTTTATGATCTATAAATTGATTCAAACTAGCATCGAAATCAATTCGAATTAAAATTAATTCCTTTTTTATTCCGCTTGCTTGTACTAAGTTTTGAACTCAGTAAAAGAAATTTTATTACTGAACATTTTGGTGTGATGACTCAATGGGTCATTTTATGAATTTAGACTCTGTTCTAGGCTTATTAGTCATAAAAATATTAATTTTAACTACCTCGATTTACATGCGCATTCTGGATGTGAAACCGGAAAGCTTTTATGTGAAAATATAAGAAATAATAATTTTTAGAATTAAAATTTTGGTTTTAGTTGACTTGAGTCAATATTTTGAGTAAACGGACTCGAATCTGTGTTTCGACAATCCCGGGAAGTTCACAGTAAAATATGGGACTTGGGCGTATGCCGAAATTGAATTCCGAGGTCCCAAGACTTAGAAATCAATTTTTGAAAGAAATTGCTTTGCTGAATTATTAATGAAATAAAGAAAAGAATTAACGTTTGAAGCCGTTGGTATCAGGCCCGTTTTGGTTCCGGAGCTCGATACAGGTTTGTTATGATATATAAGCCTTGTCTGCGAAATTTGGTGAGAATCAAAATTTATTTGACGTGATTCGGACGTCCGGTTGATAAATAGTGAACTTAAAGTTTCTTGAGAAAAATAATGAGTTTTGAGGTTTCATTCATAGTTTTACATGTTATTTTCATGATTTGATCGCACGGGAAAGTCCGTATGATGCTTTTAGACTTGCGTGCATATTTGGTTTAGAGCCCGGAGATCTTGGGTGAGTTTCAAATAGGTTTGAGTTGTGTTGTGCTCGTTCGTTCATATGCTTCGACGTCGGTTCTTCAAGCATAAATGATATCATATGAATAAATGAGCTCCGATTTCTGTTTTTAATGAAGTATTAGATATGTATCGTAATTACGGACCCATAGAAAAAAGAATCATCGAATTTAAACATCGTATGACGATTTTATGGTCCTTTTACTAAGGTTGTCAGATTTTTCAGATTAATTACGAAGGAATCCATTGGAGACATAAAAATTGAGTGACCCATATCTCCTTCATTATAAGGTTAAATTGAGTGATTCAAAGCTTAAATTGACTATAATTTCACAAGGAATCCATTGGAGACATAAAAATCGAGTTTCGTGATCGTTTGGTACGAGAAACGAGGCAGAATAACTGGCAAAAAAAATAAAACGGGCACACTTCTTCTTCATCAAATTTTCGAACCCCAAGACCGTAGGAATGAATTTCTTCACCAAATATCATCCCCAAGTCATAGGTAATCAATTCTAAACTTTACTCTTTCAATTACTCATTATTTTTCGATCACTTTTAAATCAAAAACTAAGAATTTTTATGGTAAAAATTGAGGGTTTGGGTAGAATTAGGGAATTTTGTAAATATCGAATCTTTACCTCGAATTGAGGTCGGATTTCAAAACTAATTGTATATTTAGGTTCATGGGTGAATGGGTAAACGTAATTTGGTTCGAACCTCGAGTTTAGACCAAGCGGGCACAGGGTCGGGTTTTCACTTTTTTGAGAAAACTTAGGAAAATTATAATTTTCGATAAAGTCAATTCATTTAGCCTTAATTAATGATATTAAGTTAATTATGATTAGATTCGAGCAAGTTAGAGCAAGATTCTAAAGAAAAATCTATAATTGAGCAGTGAGTGGCCTGTGAAATTAAGGTAAGTGTTTGGTTTAACCTTGACTTGAGGGAATATGAATCCCCAATTTATTTGTTATTTGAATTAGCATGTGTGAGGTGTATAGGTGAGGTGACGAGTATCTATGCACCACCAAATTGTCTGTTAAAC
>ML291056.1:2539-28039 GCA_005239495.1 Nicotiana undulata | reverse complement strand
CAAAGTGCAGTAAACTAGAGTGTAATAAGTGACTAAAATACGTAATTATAGCCTATCATCAGCTACCATCTTACTAATGTGCTGAACAAAATTCAAGACATTATTAGTACAATCAAAATCCAACTCAAACATTGCCACCGTGAGGCGAATCAGTTGGCAGACAATTTAGCAAAAAGGGCCGCAGAGCAGCAGCAGACTTCTTACTATACTTCTGGGCAGCAGCTACCACGCCTTGCAAAAGGCATTTTTTTGTTGGACAAAATTCAGTATCCTTGCATAAGAAGTAAATATGATAAGGCGAACTTTTATGTTAGTTAGCAAGATTTATTTTTGCTTGAGGCAGCGAGCTATTTGTTAATCGCTGATTCCTCTATTTATTGAAGGGTTATCTCTACCCTAGTGTTGTATATTCAACTCTATTTTTGTCTAATACAACACCCCCAGGTACACTGGGAAGCTTACATAAAAAAAAAGTTTGTATCCTTTATCTTATGTAAAATTAAGTAGAATTATTAGTACTTCTTTTTTAGTTGAATTATTACTTCTTTCTAAAAAAAAAAAAAAATTAACCAAAAGAGCATTTTATTCATCTCCAAAACGATAGTACAGCCGAGTTAAGGATTGTGTATCTACTTATATTCCTAGCTTAAACTAAAATATATCCTTTAATAAATTAATCTAGTTGTGATATAGGATGAATTTTTTGTCCTAATTGCTTCTAACTATGACAATTTTACCCTACAATTGCAAGAACATGGTGATCTTGATTATTTAAACTGTATTCTTTTATTTTTTTTGTGCGTAGAAAAATATATATCTATATCTATATATATAACTATATTAAAAACGCCAAAACCCTTAGCAAAGTGTCGTTCGCCTTTTACCCTAAAAAAAACTTTTACCCCTAAAAATAAACTTCACATTAGATAAAATTGTAATTTAGTTATTTTCTACTCCTAATATATTAGGATTTAAAATCATCTAAAATTTTATATATTTAATAATTTCCTTATTTGAACTACTATTTAAAAAGCTCCTGATATTTAGGATGTCTATTTAAAAAGGTCCTCATATTTAGGATGTTATAATCAATTAGATTTACCTTATAGAGCTACATGGTAAAACAGGAGTAGTAATTAAGTAATATAGAAAACCTAACTTACGAAACTTCACAAAACATATGCTTTCTTAAAGGTGAGGAATCCAAAGAGCAGAAAGAATCGAACTCAATTGACATTGATTTTTTTATTTATTTCGGGCGTATATATTTTTCTTTTTATTTTCTTTTAGAAAATAAGTTGAGCAAAAGTTTAGGAAAGACTTTTGTGAGAAAATAAGTAATAAATAATTTTATTTTATTTTATAAATTTCCCATGCTCGGGGTTGTATATTTCATAAGAACAGAGGATTACAAAGAATATGTCCCTGCCCCTGAAAATACAACACAAGGATAACCGGTTATCCTTCAAAAAAAGGGGGTGGGAAGAAATATATACATCCCTAACCCATGACTAAGCAATAAATCAACTCACAAAAAAATTTGCCTTATCAAATTTGGTTCTAATACTAGGCATCTGATTCTTGTCAAGCTGGAAAGGACCTTTGGCACCTTTAGGGAGTTGTTGGAATGTAAAGAAGTATGATTCTGATGAAGAAGTAGTTTCTAGCTTAGCTAGGTAATCCGCTACCTGATTAGCCTCTCTAAAGCAGTGAACAACATTAACATCAGCTTCCTGAATTATCTGATGGGTACACTCCATGATGTTGTTCAATTTATAGTTGTTGGTTCTATTTTCTTTGAGCATTTTTGCCACAATCAATGAATCCAACTCCAACGTGAAACCTATGTAGCCATTTTGAACACACCAATTGCAACCAAACCAAGCACTTGCGCTTCAATGTAGTTGTTGCTACAACCCTGAGTTGAAACTGAAAAAGCCATAATTAAGTCTCCCTTGTCATCTCTAAGAATTCCTCCAATCCCAGCTTTTCCATTCTCCTTGATGAAGCTGCCATCAGTATTCATTTTAAAGTAGCATTCTTCCGGTTTATTCCAGTTGACAACAATAGCTTTAAGAATAGGCTGCAGATTTAGGACTGTATTGCAGTAGTTGTTCCACGACATTGAGATTTTGCAACTAGGAAAAGTTTTGGTAACCGCAACTCCAATGGTCCAGAGAACTTGATGCTCCATTCTAATCAAGTTGAACTTCTTTTGACTACCATATTTGCAAGAACATCTCTCTTTCCAGATTTCCCAGCAAATAATAATGGGGGAAATTTGAAGAATCAACTTGTGAACTTCATTTCGCTCCTTAACCTGCCACCACTTGTTAATGGTATATCTAACTGCCCTTTGATGATGTATAATTCCTAATGGAGATCCTATTACTTTTCATGTATAACTAGCTGATTCTCCTTCCATGAACACATGCTGAATGGATTCATTTTTAGGAATAGCACAACAGTTACATCTGGAAACTATTTGTCTTCCAAAGTTGACTATCACATCATCAAAAGGTAGCTTTCTATACCATAATCTCCAAGTAATAAAAGAAATTTTAAAAGGGATAGAACTTAGCAAATGCTCCTTTGGTTTACTTTTTCTGATAAGTTTCATAGTAGTCTTATTGGAGTATCTTCCATCAAGCGAAAGATCCCAATAAATCTTGTCTGGTACTGAGTTGTTCCCAATGTCAATCTCCTTTATGTGCTGAGCTATAGAACTTGGTAAAATATCTTGAAGTTTGATGATGTTCCATTCACCATTCTGGATGAATTCCTTGACAAGAATCTTAGAGCTTTTGTATGTACCAGGGGCCAAGTTGGCAAGAGGACCTTTACAGGTCCAATTGTCCCACCAAAAACTTGAGTTACCAGCATTAATATGCCAAATCATATGTTGTTCTGTAATCTTTCTTACCTTTGTTAAATGTTTCCAGGAGTGAGAGTTTCCAGAAGACCATTGCTTAGCAACAGGGTGGGCTCTAATGCAATATTTGTGCTTGAGAAAGTTAGCCCACGGAGATGGTATTATTCTGAACCTCCACCATCTTTTGATAGCTAGAACCTCACTGGTATCTTCCATGTTACTAATTCCTATACCTCCTTCATAAATAGAGAAACATAGGTTCTTCCATGATCTCCAATGGTACTTTTTATGGTCACCCTCAGAGCCCCAAAATAAATTAGCAAAGTGTTTCTCAAGGAGGTGAAAGGTGGATTTAGGAGGATTCATAGCCGAGAGAGTATATATAGGAAGAGATTGGAGGACACTTTTAATAAGAACAAGACTACAACCATAAGAGAGCATCTTACCATGCCAACCATTGAGTTTCTTAATGACCTTGTGGACCAAATGGTCGAAATAAGCAATTTTATTTCTTCCTACATAAAAAGGACATCCAAGGTAATTAAAAGGAAATTCCTTGTTCATAAAGCCCATACAATCTCTCATCCTATTAATACGGAGGGCACAAGTGTTTGGGGTAGTCAGAAAGAAACTTTTATCTCTATTTACTAGCTGACCAGAGCTCATCTCGTAAGCCTTAATCACCTTCATAATCATCTCAATAGAGGTATTATTACCACTACTAAAGATAATAGTGTCATCAGCATAGGCAAGATGGTTAATAATAGGCCCTTTTAAAGGCATAGAGAAAGGATAAAAGTTGCCATCATGATTCAGATTATTCAAAGACCTAGACAGAACATCAGCTGCAAGAATAAATAAAGAAGAGGATATAGGGTCCTCTTGTTTCAGACCTTGTGAAGATGTAAAGAAACCAGTTCTGTTACCATTAATAATTATAGAGTACCAGATTCTGGAAATTAGATTATTGATCAAGTCAATCCAAACTTCTGAGAATTCATATTTCCTAAGGACAGATGTAACAAAGAGCCATGATATTCTATCATAAGCTTTTGCCATATCTAATTTGATAAAAATATTACCACCAATATTTTTTTCAGAAATATTTTGGATAATTTCTTGCCCCAAAAGGACATTTTCTATGATCAATCTATCTTTCACAAAGCCCGTTTGATTTTCACAAATAAGTTTTGGAAGCAATGGATTTTGTCTTTTAGAAAGAATTTTTGGAAATAATTTTATTGGTAAAATTAGAAAGGCTGATAGGCCTGAATTCAGAAAAATTGGTAGGAACATCAATCTTAGGAATTAAAACAAGGCAAGTATGAGAGTAGAATTTAGTAAGCCTTTTACCATTGAAGAACTCCCTGACAAATGCAACGATATCATGCTTGATGATATCCCAGCAATGATGAAAGAAAGTACCTTTATAACCGTCTGGACCAGCTGTACTATCTGCACTTAAACTGAATACAACATCCTTGATTTCACTTTCATTAGGTATTGCAGATAGCATCATATTATCTTCTTCTGAGATACACTTAGGAATGCAGGTCAAGAGGTCGGGGTTGAGAGTGGGCTTGGGAAGATTGAACAGGGAATCAAAGTGTTTGACATCAACCTTAGCAATGTTGTTTTCTTTTTTAATCCATTTGCCCATGTGGTTTTTGATTCTATGAAGTTGGAGTCTTCTTCACTTTTCTCCGAGGAGACTGTGAAAGTACTTAGTATTACTATCTCCATCTTCGAACCATTTGGTTTGGGTCTTCTGTTTGAGTAAAGAATCTTGCTTGCTCAACCATTGAATGTATTAAGCATAAACCTTGTTAGCCTCTGTTCTACTGTTGTTAGTATTGGAGTTGGTGTTTATCTCATCTAAGAATTGAACCTCGGCTTTCCATTTGCTCACCTGATCATTAATGTCCCATATATCCTCTCTGGACCATTTGCTTAATCTCTTACTAAGCATCTTCAACTTAGATTGCAGGATCCACATAGGGTTACTAGAAATACTATAATCCCATACCTCTTTGACAATTTCCAAAAAATCTTTTTGGTTGACCCAAAAATTCAAAAACTTGAAATAACTAACGTGGTTGTGGTTGTTGTTGAAACACTTCATGAGTAAAGGCCTATGATCTGAACCCGTTCTCGCTAAGTTTTTAACAGAGTTATTCTGGAATTGTTGAGCCCACAGGTTGTTGATAAAAATTCTGTCTAGCCTTTTCCAAACTCTTTTGCGAAGACTCCAATTATTACACCAAGTGAATTTTGGACCAGAAAAACCAAGATTTGTAACCCCGCAATTATCCATACAGTTAATGAAATCCAAACTTCTATGAATTCTGTGAGGGTTCCCTCCTAGTTTTTCTTCTGGATCCATAATCACATTGAAATCTCCCCCAATACACCATGGGCCATAAATGATAAGGCTATCCTCCACCAAGCTTTCCCACAACCCTTTTCTCTCAACTGCCGTGCATTTTGCATAGACAGGTGTGATGTAGGAGATATGGTTGCTATTGTTGACATCGAACTTGATGGTAATATGTTGATCATCCTCTGCAATCATCATATGGGTTCCATTATTGTTCTAGAAGCACCAATGGTTCAAATATAGCTACAAATTGAAACTTGTTAATATTGCATAAGTGTTTCAGCCTTTGAATGGCTTTTTTGGTTCTCACTGCCCTGATATTCCAAAAAATTGTGCTAATCATTAAAACTTGTAGGGGAGGTGTTCTGTTTATGACTCCTTGTGTTTGAAGGATCATTTCTATTTTTGTGTTTTGTTCTGGATCCTCTGGTGCGAGATCTTCCTCTTGTTTCGTTGCTATCTTGAACATTCTTTTCAACATTCTCTTTGGCTTTCTTTTGGTCATGGGATTGTTTTTGTAACATTATTCTGTAGTAATCTTAGCTTGACTTGAGTTCTGCATAGAGGGGTTGCCATTTGCAGCATTCAAGTCTACTATTAATTGAATCCCCGGATGTTTGATAATCTCTGAAGGGAGGCTAGAGGAGCTGCAACTGTCTGCGATAGGAACCTCCTGATGCACTTGGTTTTCTATGTTACTAGCATTTTTGTCTTCTGTACCATGTTTATCATTAGTAACCATAGCTACTTCTTCTGACACTATCATCCGATCTTTTTCAATGTTATCTGCCTTAGTCATTGAGAGCTGTTGTTGTTGTTGAGCCGGATTGTTGAGTAAGCCCTGCATATGAAGATTTTCTTCCATGACTTCGAGAGACTGGACATTTTGAGTAGAAGATGAGCTCTTGGTCCGTTGTTTCCTGTGGCTTTCTTGTGAAATCACTGGTTTGAATACTACTTTACTCTTTTTTTTTGGCATTCTTTTGACTTTAGTATTCTTCTTCTTTTTTTTCTTCAACTTTTTTTCATCAGAGAGATCAACTTTGTGTTCAGTGATGATATTTGCTTGGAGTTGTATAGCATCTGTAATCTAGTACTTGCCCTTGTCATTAGTGATTTTATTTTCCTTGTCTATGATGGTATGCTCCTTTCCTCTTGCCCCAATTGTTTTAACATGGTGTTGATTCTGTGTCTCTTCAATCGTCTTTCCGATGTCCATTCCAGATGTTTCAGCTATTAATGCAGTTCCTGGATTATCATTCTCCACTACCCTATTAATTTCAGGATTGGCTTTCTTCTCCAAAAATCTGCAGTTCATCATGTTGTGCCCCAACTTCCTACAATGCTTACAGTACTTTGGGACTCCTTCGTATTCCAGATTTTGGGTAAAACCTTGAAGAGGCGAATCTTCATCCTCTGATCCAACCCAAACAGATTCAAGTTGAGGTTTAAGGAGGTCAATTTTAACTCTAGCTTTGGCCATGCTTGGTCTAGTTTTTCCACTAGTCGCAACATCCAGCATCAGTGGAGTACCAACAGAACTTACGATTTGTTTCAAATAGTGCCATGAATGCATATTAAAGGGAAGGCCAGGGAGGAGAACCCATACCAGAACGATTAGGCTGTCTTCCTCTGGTTTGAAGCTGGGAGACCATTTTTGAAGCCACATCTGTCTTCCTTCGATCTCAATAACCTTTCTATACCAGATCGTTTTGAAATCTTCTTCAGTAGTGAAGTCGAGAAATACATTGAAATTATCATATACCCTAATTTTGACATTCCCTTTTAGCGAGAATTGTTCCCTAAATCTTGACCTTATCCTATCAATTTGAGGTCGAGGTTTCAAAAATCTGCCAACGATAGTGTGTTTGCATTCTTCCGCCATAATGCCATAATAATCCTTGTCTTTGAAAATAATTGCCGGCATCCCATTGTGAGTGGTTTTCTGAGCTACTACTGATTCGCGAGGATGTCGTGCCGGTGCCTTAGATGTACCAGCAATTCCAGTGATTGAGTTTGCATACGAAGGTTTAGGGGCAATTCCTTCTCCTATAATGTTCGTCGCACCTGGAGAAAGAAAGTGATGTTCCGGACGCGCCAGATCGGCACTGCTTGGAGGCTCCACCCGACGGCGCATAGACTTCAGACGCTATATAGCCGTTTGAGAGAGTAAAGTTCTAGAGAGAGAAATAATAGAGGGTTTTAAGTAATAAATAATAGTAATTGATATTGAGCACGGTATAAATAAAAGTAGGAAGAATACATAACTGGACCCTTAAACTTGGCCTTTTTTGCCACTTGGACACTTAAACATAGAGTTGTTCCTATCATGTCTTTCAACTAAACCACATTTGTGCCAATTAGACACTTTGTAGACCATCTGAGAAAAAAGTTTTATAAAAATTAGACAATTAGACACTTTGTAGACAATTGTGCACTACAATTGCCTCTAACACCTTAAAATATTCCACCTTATAGAATTAACCCCCAAAACAAATTGAAACTCGTTTTCAGAAAATGGAAAACCTGATCATCGGCTCTGGCGACTTAGTGCCCTAAAAAGCCCGCTGAAAATTTCCTCCATTCAAATTCATCTTTCTTCTTATTTGGATTTCACTGAAATATCACGTTGTTCTCTCTATTCCTCATCTAAGTTGGTGTAGCTTACAAGGGTCGTGTAAAGAGAACAAGCATGCCAAATGAGAATAGTCAAATCCATGTACACTAAACTTTCTTTTTAAAAACAATTAAGAGGAAAAATGATGGTTTCACGGGAAGAAGAAGAGAAATAGAATATAGGGTAAAAGTTAGCTTTAATTGGAATAATATATTAGAATATAGCAATAATATAATAATAATCAACAACCTTTTTCTCATGTTCACACGTCCTTCGATCCCCACACACTCAATCATGTCACTACAAAGTTTCTAATTGGCACATATATGGTTTAGTTGAAGGGCATGATAGGAACAACTCTTTGTTTAGGTGTCCAAGTGACAAAAAAGGCCAAGTTTAAGGGTCTAGTTATGTATTCTGCCATAAAAGTATATATGGTACATCCTTCTATGGGGTGGAACTAGAATTCCAATAAAATACCTCTTCTAGGAGGGCTAAAAGAACGGACTAAAAAACTATTACTATAAATTTTGATATCCTTGATTAGAATCCCATTACAATAACTCATTTTTTTCTAGAATGTCTTGAGGAATTTAAATTTGAATTTTTTGAAATAAACTAATATTAAAATTTGTAACGAATCTAAAGTTGAACACTTTGATCATTGCTTTTGTGGAAATTCAATAGTCACTTTAAGATAACTCTTCGAGTCAACATCATATACTTAAATTGATGCTCTCAAGGAATTATAATATTATAATTCAATACCATATTTATGACTTGCATGTGAAATTCGATGAAAAACGGAGTTGGTTTGACGTGATTCGGAAATCCAATTGTGGAAATAGGAATTTTAAAGTTTTCTTGAAAATTTCATTTGATTGGAGGTTCAATTCGTAGTTCTAGGTATTATTTTGGCGATTTGATCGCACAAGCAAGTTCGTATGATGTTTTTAGACTTGTGTGCATGTTTGGTTTGGAGCCCCGAGGGCTAAGATGAGTTTCGGATAGGCAACAAAGTGAAAATAGGACTTAGAACATTGCTGGTATTCCAATTGTTTGTGTAGGTCTCTGATCTCACAAATGTGAGATCAGATATCGCATTTGCGACCTCTTCAGGTTCCGTATTTGCGATCTATCTCTCGCATTTGCGAAGAATAGTTGGGCCTTATAGGTTTCACATTTTCGAACATTTCTTCGCATTTGCGTAGTGGGATGGGGGAAGGCAGTGATCGCAATTGCGGAAAGGGTCAGGCTCGCATTAGCTAGACTTTCTTCGCATTTGTGACGATAGCAGGAACGATAAACCTTTGCATTTGCGATAGGATCTTCGCATTTGCGGGGATTGCATTTGCGAACACCAGGTCGCAAATGCGACACCTGCAACAGATCAAAATAACATTGGACGAGACATTTGGTTTATTTCTCAGATTTTCAAAACCTAAAACCATAGAGGCAGTTTTTCCAAGACTTCTTCTTCCCCATATCATTGGTAAGTGATCCTAACCTACTTTGTTTCAATCTTTCACTACTTTTCCTAAAATTTGAACCTAGAATATAAGGTTTTTCATGGTGGAATTGGGAGTTTTGGGTAGAAACTAGCGATTTGGTACCTTGAGGATTTAGACCTCAAATTGAGGTCGGATTCCAAAATAAATTACATAATCGGGCTCGGGGTGAATGTGTAACCGGATTTTTGTCCGAATTTTGGGTTTGGACCAAGCGAGCCCGGGTGTTGACTTTTTCAAAAATGGCCTAAATTGAATTATTGCAATCGTGGGTAGTTCCTAAGGCTTAATTCGAATCATTTGGTTGGTAATTTGCTAAATTCTATTGGTCCGGAGGCTTGTTTGAGAGGCAATGATGTGGTTGAGTAGTGAGTGATCCTTGGAGTGAGGTAAGTGCTGTGTCTAACCTTAACTTGAGGGAATTAGTAACCCTCGACCTATTTGCTATATGAAATTCATGTGAGCGACGTATATGTGAGGTGACGAGTACTTATGCGCCGCCGCTTATCTGTTTTTGCATGTTTCTTTCCTGTTCTTCTCATATTGTCTCTTTCCCTGCCTTAACTGTTACATGCTCAACTTGTATTCCCATGCCTAATTGCTACTTGTTAGACATCATTTCCTTTTGTGAATGGTATTAGTTATTCCGTAGCTTCATTATCTCCTATTATTTGCTTAAGTTGGTTTATCGGTACTTTTATGGTATATTATGAATTGGCCTCGCTGAGTAGTATTACTTATGTGAATTTTCATGGTGTACAAGCTTCCTATTTGTTTCGGTTTGAAGTTTGCCATGATCCCAAAATACCCAGTCGTGATGGCGCCTATCGTGAAATCAGGCAAGCCACACATTTCATTTGTTAAAAGTTATTTTCAGAAAAACCACAATATTTGCAGCAAGAGTCTCATATTTATAAAGCATTTAAGGGTTTAATCATCATTGAAAACATAAGTAAAAGAAAACCCGAACCGAGATCAAGTGTCACCGAGTCATGAGCTACTACATCAAATATCATAATAATGTGCTGACATAAAGTTATCTGAAATACATAAATATGACAGGTGGATAGAGAAGGAGATAATCGAGGTTGCGATCGCCAGCTGCTACCTCGATGCCTCCAGAGGAACTTTGACCGCAGCTCAGCTACTACTACCGGGTCTCGTTGTACCTGGATCTGCACACAAGGTGCAGGAGGTAACGTGAGTACACCAACTCAAAAGTAACGAACCCAAACTATGGGCTGAGAGGCAGTGACAGACTAAACCTCAACAATTAAATAAGACAGTTTAAAAAATTAGACATGTTCACAAATTATCAGAGAATTAAAACAGAATATAACAGATATGTCCAGTATCCCATGTAATTCAGTATACTCTACATGCCAAAATATGAACAGTGTGGAAATGCACATAGTACTCACAACTCTCACACAGAAGTCCACTCAGTACTGTATATGGCTCTCAGGCCCAGGGAATATCCATCCCGGAATATACATAAACACCGGTGACCGTAGTCACTCAGTACTGAGAAAAAGGCCAATCCAGCCCCACAGAGAAGATCCATCTGCAGAATACAACACTCGGACAAGATCTTTGTCCAGGGATGATCCATCCCTCACATATCATCAACTTCGGACAAGACCCATGTCCAGGAAAGATCCATCCTTCAAATATCAGTGTAGTCATTGAGGGTGTAAAGACTCCGGAGGGGCTCCTATTAGCGCAAGCTCTATAACAAGCCAACGAAGGCATAATAACAGTATCGCTGCGGTGTGCAGTCCGATCTCATAACTGTCTCTCAATAACAAGCTTTCAAACTCACTCAGTCATTACTCTCTAGTCTTGCTCAAATGGTCTCACAGATGCACGAACTAGCCCGAAACCATGATAAATGTGCAAAATTAACAATTACCGAGATTGAGGCATGAAATGATATGCTATGATAGGACTGAGTATATGAAAACAAGTAAACACATAAGGAGACAGCAATTTACGACCATTCAGGTCTCGGCATTTTCGGTGTGAAGCCTTAGCATTGAACTTAGCAAGATTTATAGCATGTTCACATTAACCATATTAATAGAAGTGCGAATATCAATCCGTAATAGCTACTAGACGGTGCCATGGGATGAGCCAGGCCACAAATCACTCGGTGCACGCCCTTCACTTGGCATGTGCGTCACCTTAATTATAGTCATATATCATAGAGTTCGGGGTTTCGAACCCTCAGAACCAAGTTTGGGAATGTTACTTACCTCAAAACTGGCTAAAATCCTAGTCCACAGTGCCTTTTCCTCTAGACTCGGCCTCCGATTTCTCCAAATCTACCAAAAATTAGATTTGTATCATCAATATATGCTATGGAACGAAGCCCATTCGCAAATTTTCAAAATTAACAAAAAATCCCGAAATTGACCAAACTCGACTCCCAGGCCCACGTCTCGGAATTCGATAAAAATCACATCACAAGAATCATCATCCTCCCATGAGTCTATACACACCAAGAACATAAAAAATCGGACCTCAAATGGCCCCTCAAATCCCCAATTAAAGGTCTCCAATTTACAAGCCCTAATCCCCCAATTTTAGTCACTAATTTCCATAAATTTCACCCTCAATCAGTCAAATAATACCATATAAGTGAGTTTTAGGTCCAAAAATATTACCTCCACAAAGAACCCTCGAATTCCCTCTTCAAAACTCATCCAAAAAGCTTCAAACCAGTATACAAATGGTGGAAAAATGACCAAATTTCACTAAGGCTCCTATTTATATGTTCTTCCCAGCAATGACCGCACCTGTGACTTAATTATCGCACATGCGGACCCACACATGCCGTCCTAGGTGCGCACCTACGAGATATTATAAAAAGGCCTAAACCGCACCTGCGACTCCGCAGGTGCGGCCAACTGTCCGCATCTGCGGTCTTCCTTCCCCTTAGCCATTTCCGCATCTACGATCCCTCGTCCGCTTCTTTGGTCTCACACCTGCGGTCCCCTAACCACAGGAGACTTTGCACCAGCAACTCCAAAAGGCCAAAGCCATGTCGATAACCATCCGAACTCATCCTGAGGCTCTCGGGACCTCAACCAAAAGTACCAACAAGTCATAAATGATTACCCGGACTTAGTCGAATCCTCGGAACACCCAAAATAACATTGAAACATCAAATCAACCCATGATTCAAGCCTAAGGATCTTCGAACTTCCAAAAATCACCAACGATGCCGGAATTAACCAAACCTCGTCCGAATGACCTGAATATTTGCACACACATCCAAAATGACACTACGAGGCTGTTCCAACTTCCGGAATTCTATTCCGACCCCGGTAGCTAATTTTCAACTACCGACAGGAAATTACCAAAAACTCAATTTCGCCAATTCAAGTCTAATTCTACTCCGGACCTCACAACCACATTCCGAACACACTCCTAAGTCACAAATCACCTAACGAAGCTGTCCGAGCCACAAAATCCACATTCCAAGGTCGTTTACCTAATAGTCAACTTTCGATTGACTTTTCTAACCATAAGGCCAACTTAAGAGACTAAGTGTCTCATTTCTCACCACGACCACTCTGGACCCGAACCAACCGACCCAACACATCATAAATAGGTTATGCAACATATGATAAAGCAGAAACATGGGAAACGGAGTAAATCTTATGGAATGACCGACCGGGTCGTTACATTCTCCCACTCTTAAACAAACGTTCGTCCTCGAACGGGTCTAGAAACATACCTGGAGTCTCAAATAAGTGAGGATATCTGCTCCACATCTCCCGCTCGGTCTCCCAGGTGGCCTCCTCCACAGGCTGTCCTCTCCACTGCACCTTTACTTAAGCTATATCCTTAGACCTCAACCTTCTGACATGTTGACCCAAAAAAGCCACTGTATCTACCTCATATGGCATATCACCCTTAAGCTGAACCGTGCTGAAGTCCAAGAGATGAGACGGGTCACCGATATACTTCCGAAGCATGGAAACATGGAATACCGGATGGACACTCGATAAGCTGGGTGGCAAAGAAAGTCTATAAGCCACCTCTCCAACCCTCTGAAGCACCTCAAAAGACCCAATGAACCGGGGAATCAGCTTGACCCTCTTCCCGAACCGCATAACACCCTTCATGGGTGACACCTTCAGCAACACCTTCTCCCCAACCATGAAAGACACATCCCGGACTTTCCGGTACGCATAGCTCTTCTGCCTAGGCTGCGCCGTACGAAGCCATTCCTAAATCAACTTCACCTTATCAAACGCATCATGTACCAACTCTGTGCCCAATAGCCTAGCCTCACCGGGCTCAAACCAACCAACCAGAGATCTACACCTCCTACCATATAAAGCCTCATACGGAGCCATCTGGATACTCGACTGATAACTGTTATTATATGCAAACTCCGCGAGTGGCAGAAATTGGTCGCATGAACCCCAAAAGTCAATGACACAAGCGCGCAACATGTCCTCCAGAATCTGAATAATGCGCTCTGACTGCCCGTCAGTCTGCGGATTAAACGTTCTGCTCAACTCAACCTGAGTACCCAACTCTCTCTGCATAGCCCTCCAAATCTGTGATGTGAACTGAGTACCTCTGTCAGAAATGATAGAAACTTGGACACCATGCAACCGAACTATCTCGAGAATATAAATATCGGATAACCGCTCCGAAGAATAAGTAGTACCAACAGGAATGAAGTACGCGGACTTGGTCAGCCGATCCATAATAACCTATATAGTATCGAACCTCCTCGAAGTCCGTGAGAGTCCAACTACAATGTCCATGGTGATCCGCTCCCACTTTCACTCCGGAATATCCAACCTCTGATGCAACCCACCCGGTCTCTGGTGCTCATACTTGACCTGCTGAAAGTTGAGACATCGAGCTACGAACCCAACAATATAATTTTTCATCCACCTCTACCAATAATGTTGTCTCAGATCCCGGTACATCTTCGCGGCACCCGGATGGATGGAATACTGCGAGCTATGGGCCTCTGCTAGAATAAAATCTCGAAGCCCATCCACATTGGGCACACATATCCGATGCTTCATACTCATAACCCCATCATTACCAATAACTACATCCCTGGCATTACCTCGCCAGACCCTGTCCTGAAGAACGAGCAAGTGTGGGTCATCATACTGGCGCTCTCTGATCCAGTCATAGAGAAAAGATCTGGAGGGTACATGAGCCAATACCCGACGGGGCTCTGATAGATCCAATCTCACCAATTGGCCCGCTAAGGCTTGAACATCAAGTGCTAATGGTCTCTCTGCTGCTGGGAGATATGCTAGACTCCCCAGCCTCTCTGCTCTATGACTCAAGGCATCAACCACTACATTGGCCTTTCCCGGATAGTATAAAATAGTGATATCATAGTTCTTTAGAAGATCCAACCATCTCCTCTGACGCAAATTCAATTCCTTCTACTTAAACAGATGTTGCAGACTACAGTGATTAGTAAAAACCTCACAATGCACATCGTACAAATAATGATGCCAAATCTTCAAGGCGTGAACAATGGCTGCTAGCTCGAGATCATGTACGGGATAATTCTTCTCATGAGTCTCAACTGGTGCGAGGCGTAGGAAATCACCCTACCCTCCTGTATCAAAACACAACTAATGCCTATCCTCGAGGCATCACAATACGCGGTATAAGAACCTGAAGCTGATGGCAATACTAACACTAAGGCTGAGGTCAATGCAGTCTTGAGCTTCTGAAAGCTCTCCTCAAACTCGTATGACGACCTGAATGGTTGGAGCACCCTTCTGGATCAATTTGGTCAAGGGAGAAGCAATAGAAGAAAACCCCTCTACAAAGCGACGGTAATACCCCGCCAAACCAAGGAAACTCCTAATATCTGTAGCTGAGGGAGGTCTGGGCCAACTCTGCACCACCTCTATCTTCTTCAGATCAACCTGAATACCCTCACTGGACACTACGTGCCCCAAGAAAGCTACCGAGCCAAACCAAAGCTCACACTTGGAGAACTTTGCATAAATCTTCTCCTCCCTCAATCTCTGTGAAACAACTCTCAAATGCTGAGCATGCTCCTCCTGGCTACGGGAATATACCAGGATGTCATCAATGAACAAGATAACAAAGGAATCCAAATACGGCTGAAACACGTTGTTCATCAAATGCATGAACACTGCTGGGGCATTGGTCAACCCAAAAGACATCACCATAAACTCATAATGGCCATAACGAGTCCTGAAAGATGTCTTAGGAATATCAGAGTCCCGAATCTTCAACTGATAATACTTTGATCTCATATTAATCTTCGAGAACACTTTGGCTCCTTGAAGCTGGTCAAACAAATCATCAATGCGAGGAAAATGATACTTATTCTTGACTGTAGCCTTGTTCAACTACTTGTAGTCAATACACATTCTCATGGAACCATCCTTCTTTTTCACAAACAACATCGCCGCACCCCAAAGTGACACACTAGGACGAATGAACCCCTTATCTAGGAGTTCCTGAAGCTGCTCTTTAAATTCCTTTAACTCCGCCGGTGCCATACAATACAGTGGAATAGAAATAGGCTGGGTGCCCGGCACCAAATCAATACCAAAATCAATATCCCTGTCAGGTGGCATGCTTGGCAGGTCAGCAGGAAACACGTCCGGGAATTCACGGACCACAGGAACAGAATCAAGAGTGGGAGTCTCAGCACTGACATCCCTCACAAAAGCCAAATACGATAAACACCCCTTCTCTACCATGCGCTGAGCCTTCAGGTAAAAAATCACCCTACTAGGCACATACTCCACAGAGCCTCTCCACTCAACTCTCGGAACTCATGGAATCGCTAAGGTCACGGTCTTAGCATGACAATCTAGAACAACATGACACGGATACAGCTAATCCATGCCCAATATCACATCAAAGTCAACCATGGTAAGAAATAACAGATCCACTCGGGTCTCCAGACCCCCAATAGATATCACACATGACCAATACACCCAGTCCACAATAATAGTATCGCCCCACCGGGGTTGACACATGAAAAAATGTAACTAAGGACTCACGAGGCATATCCAGAAAATGAGCAAAATATGATGAAACATAAGAATACATGGAACCAGGATCAAATAGGACCGAAGCATCTCGGTGACAGACTGAGACAATACCTGTGATCACCGCATATGAGGCCATAACATCTGGTCTGACCGGAAGTGCATAAAAATGAATCTGACCTCCACCTGATCGACCTCCCCCTCTAGGGCGGCCTCTAGCTGACTGACCCTCACCCTTAGCTGTCAGGGCGGGTGGTGAAGTAACTGGAGCTGAAGCTGATGGCTGACTCCACTACTGGGATGAACCACCCGAAAGACGGGGACAAAACTTTTTGATATGACCTGGATCGCCAAGATCAGAACAACCCCTCTTAGCAAATGACGGTGGGGACTAAAGGGAACCCCTAGCACTGGAATAACCACTACAAGAACCATGCACTGAGGAGCTCTGAACCGATGGTGGCCGAGATGAACTCTGAGCTGGAAGAGCAATGAATGAGGAACGACCCAGATGAGAGCCGCGGGAACCAAGCCCCGATGATGCATCACTGTAGGATGGGCGAACTAGCCGAGGAGGCCTAAATGAACGGCCTCTGTTGTGCTGAGACTGACATCTTGAATGAACACCACCAAAACTACCAGATCCTCGAGGCCTCTTGGCCTCTCTCTTGACTCACTCCTGGCGGCGAACTGACTCAATTTCTTTGGCAATGTCAACCTCCTCATCAAAAGAAGCGCCAGATACCCTCTCCCTGGTCAAAAACATCTGAAGCTGATAAGTGAGGCCATCAACGAACCTCATGATCCTCTCCCTATCCATGGGAATTAGCCAGATAGCATGACGGGCCAACTCGGAGAACCTTATCTCATACTGCATCACGGTCATGTCCCCCTGACGTAACTGCTCAAACTGCCTGCGTAGCTCCTCTCTACGAGACTACGGTACATACTTCTCCAGGAGAAGAATGGAGTAATGATGCCAAGTAAGGGGCGCTACATCAACAAGACTACGCCTCTCATAGGCCTCCTACCAAGTGAGTGCATCTCTTGAGAACTAAAAGGTAGTAAATGGGACCCCACTGGCCTCCAATATCCCTGCAATGTGAAGAATCCTTTGAAACTTGTCTAAGAAGCCCTGGGCATCCTCGCCCTCAGTACCATTAAAAGTCGGAGGCTAAAGTCTACTAAATCTCTCCAACCTGCGTTGCTCGTCGTCTGCCATAGCTAGGACCACAAAATCCTGGGCTGGGGAAACAGGCTGGGCTGGAGCTGCCCCGGTGTCTGGAGCCCCTGAGTAACCTGCTCAGGTGTCCCGACGGCTGGAGTCTGAGTGCCTCCCTCGGCCTGAGAAGTAGCGGCAGTAGTAGACATAGCGACTGCCTGTGCAAGACTGGTGCACATAGTCAGAATTTGAGCTAGAGTCTCCTGAAGACCCGAAATCACAATAGGCATTGCCGGTGCCTGAGCCAGTCCCGCGGAACATCTGTGGCGGGGACCTGATCCTGAACAATAGGAGGATCCATAGGTACTGCCGCGGCTGCTGCACGGGCTGCACCCCTACCTCTACCACAGCCTCGACCGCGTCGTCGACCTCTCACGGGCCTAGATGGTGTCTGGTCACCCTGATCGGTAGTGGGAGTCCTCACCATCTGTGAGAGAATGAAACAATAGAAGTTTAGTTTCTAGAATCAATAGATTCGCACGACAGAATTCAAGAATGTGAGATTTTTCCTAAGGGTTCTGTAGCCTCTCGAAGATAAGTATAGACGTCTACGTACCGATCCGCAAGACTCTACTAAACTTGCTCATGACTGGTGATACCTATATAACCTAGAGATCTTATACCAATTTGTCACGACCCCAAAATACCCAGTCGTGACGGCGCATATCGTGAAATCAGGCAAGCACCACATTTCATTTGTTGCAAGTTATTTTAAGAAAAACCACTATATTTGTAGCAAGAGTCTCATATTTATAAAGCATTTAAGGGTTTAATAATCATCGAAAACATAAGTAAAATAAAACCCGAACCCAGATCTAGTGTCACCAAGTCATGAGCTACTACATCAAATATCAAAATAATGTGCCGACATAAAGTTGTCTGAAATACATAAATATGACTGGTAGATAGAAAAGGAGATAATTGAGGCTGCGATCGCTAGCTGCTACCTCGATGCCTCCAAAGGAACTCTGACCGCAACTTAACTACTACTACTGGGTCCCGCTGTACCTGGATCTGCACACAAGGTGCAGGAGGTAACGTGAGTACACCAAATCAGAAGTAACGAACCCAAACCATGGGCTGAGAGGTAGTGACAAGCTAAACCTCAGCAATTAAATAAGACAGTGTACAGAAATTAGACATGTTCACAATTTATCAAAGAAATAAAACAGAATATACCAGATATGTCCAGTATCCCATGTAATTCAGTATACTCTACATGCCAAAATATGAACAGTGTGGAAATGCACATAGTGCTCATATCTCTCACACAGAAGTCCACTCAGTACTGTATATGAGGCCCAGGGAATATCCATCCCAGAATATACATAAACATCGGTGATCGTAGTCACTCAGTACTGAGGAAAAGGCCAATCCAGCCCCACAGAGAAGATCCATCTCTAGAATACAACACTCGGACAAAATCCATGTCCAGGGAGGATCCATCCCTCACATATCATCAATTTCGAACAAGATCCATGTCCAGGAAAGCTCCATCCTTCAAATATCAGTGCGCTCACTAGGGGTGTAAAGACTCCGGAGGGGCTCCTATTAGCCCAAGCGCTATAACAAGCCAACGAAGGCATAATCAGAGTATTGTTGTGGTGTGCAATCCTATCTCATAACTGTCTCTCAATCACAGGCCCTCGGCCTCACCAAATCATTTCTCTCCAGTCTCGCTCATATGGGCTCACAGATGCATGAACTAGCCCGAAACCATGATAAATGTACAAAATTAACAATTACCGAGACTGGGGCATGAAATGATATGCTATGACAGGACTAAGTATATGAAAAAAAGTAAACACATAAGGAGACAGCAATATACGACTACTCGAGTCTCAGCATTTTCGGCGTGAAGCCTTAGCATTGAACGTAACAAGATTTATAGCATGTTCACATTATCCACATTAATAGAAGTATGTATATCAATTTGTAATAGCTACTAGACGGTGCCATGGGATGAGCCATGCCACAAATCACTCGGTTCACGCCCGCACGCCTGTCACTTGGCATGTGCGTCACATTAATTATAGTCATATATCATATAGTTTGGGGTTTTCGAACCCTCGGAATCATGTTTGGAACCTCAAAACCAGCTAAAATCCTAGCCCACAATGCCTTTTGCTCTGCACTCGACCTCGGATTTCTCCAAATCTACCAAAAATCAGATTTGTATCATCAATATATGCTAAGGAACAAAGCCCATTCGAAACTTATCAAAATTAACCAAAAATCTTGAAATTGGCCAAACCCGACCCCTGGGCCCACGTCTTGGAATTCGATAAAAATCACATCACAAGAATCCTCATCCTCCCACGAGTCTATAAATACCAAGAACATAAAAAATTGGACCTCAAATGGCTCCTTAAATCCCCAATTAAAGGTCTCCAATTTACAAGCCCTAATCCCCCAATTGTAGTCATTAATTTCCAAACATTTCACCCCCAATCAGTCAAATAATACCATATAAGTGAGTTTTAGGTCCAAAAATCTTACCTCCACAAAGAACCCTTGAATTCCCTCTTCAAAACTCTCCAAAAAGCTTCAAACCCGTATACAAATGGTGGGAAAATGACCAATATTCACTAAGGCTCCTATATATATGTTCTGACCAGCGATGACCGCACCTGCGACATAATTATCGCACCTGCTGTCCCAGGTGCGCACTTGCGATATTTTATTAAAAGGCCAAAACCGCACATACGACCCACCTACCGCACCTGCGACTCCGCAGGTGCGGCCAACTGTACGCATCTGCGGTCTTCCTCCCCCTTATCCATTTACATATATGCGATCCCTCATCTGCTTCTGTGGTCTCGCACATGCGTTCCCCCAACCACGGGTGCGGAAAACTAGAAGACTTGCACCAGCAGCTCCAAAATGCCAAAAACCATGCCGATAATCATCATAACTCATCCCGAGGCCCTCGGGACCTCAACCAAAAGTACCAACAAGTCATAAATGACCACCCGGACTTAGTTGAACCCTCGGAACACCCAAAATAACATCGAAACATCAAATCAATCCATGATTCAAGCCTAAGGATCTTCGAACTTGCAAAAATCACCAACAATGTCGGAACTAACCAAACCTCATCCGAATGACCTGAAAAGTTGCACACACATCCAAAATGACACTACGAACCTGTTCCAACTTCTGGAATTCCATTTCGATCCCGATAGCTAATTTTTCACTGCGGACCGAAAATTGCCAAAAACTCAATTTCGCCTATTCAAGCCTAATTCTACTCCGGACCTCACAACCACATTTTGAACACACTCCTAAGTCCCAAATAACTTAACGAAGCTATCCGAGCCACACAATCCACATTCCAAGGTCGTTTACCTAATAGTCAACTTCCGGATGGCTTTTCTAACCATAAGGCCAACTTAAGAGACTAAGTGTCTCATTTCTCACCACGACCACTCCGGACCCAAACCAACCGACCCAACACATCATAAATAGGTTATGCAACATATGATAAAGCAGAAATAGGGGAACGTGGTAAATCTTACGGAACGACCGGTCGGGTCGTTACAAAGTTTAAGTAGTGTGAAGGGTTCTGTGATTTGCATTGTCAAATTTCTATACATACTGAGTAATTAATATTGATATGGTGGGAATAAGAGTGTATTGATAATGTACGGTGGGAACGGGTTGCACGCCGCAACAGGTATAATAAGGGTGGATTGTTTGGTGGAATAAGGGTGAACTATGATTGTGTTATTTATGATATGGTGGGATCGGGTTGCACGCCGCCACACTTTTATTTATATTATGTTGTTTAAGCTATTATGAGGAAATAAGGGAGGAATATGATATGCACGGTGGGTTCGGGTTGCGCGCCGCAACAACCTATGTGTTTATGCTTTCCATGAATTGTGTTAGGTGTACGGTATTCTTGTTTGCACTTAAGGATCGGTAGTATCTGAATGTTGTTGAATTACTTGTGAGAACTGTAGTTATTTGTTTCAAGTTACTACTTTATTCTATTATGTCTTCTTTTTTTTCTTTTGTCATACATACTGTGTACAAGTTGTAGTGTGAGTGACCCATCGTAGCCTCGTCACTTCTTCGTCGATGTTAGGCTCAACACTTACCAGTACATGGGGTCGATTTTACTGATACTGCACTCTGCACTTCCTATGCAGAGTTTGGAGCTTGTCCGAGCTTATCGTGAGGTTGGCTGTAGGATCCACCTAATAGGAGACCCAAGGTAGACTTGTCGGCGTCCGCAGGCCCTGGTGTCCCTTTCTATACATTTTATTTTATTGTTTCTTTTATTTCGAAAATAGTTATATTTCTTTCAGACATTTACTTGTAGAAAAATGTTAGAAGTTCGTGAATTGCGACTCCAGATTCTGGGTAGTATTATATATTGAGGTTGTTACATATTTCTGCACTCATTTCAACTCGTTATAGCTTATTTGTTGTTAATTACTGAAATGTAAAATAATTGACTAATGATTCTCTAATGTTGGCTTGCCTAGCAAGTGGAATGTTAGGCGCCATCACGGTCCCGACGGTAAAAATTCCGGGTCGTGACAAATAATGATGATATTTTGTCTAGAATTTATTTTTTGGTCTTTCACCATAACGTGAGTGGCGGATCTAGCCTATTGCTCTCCACTCTCCTCTTAGTAATCTAAAGCTTTTGGATCACGGTTTATATATTTATTTTATTTTGTTTTTCTTTACATATATGTTTCAATGTTTTTTAAAATCAAAATGAAGGTGATGGAATCACTTTTGCGATAGCAATTTATTCTCTGAAATGTTTTGAAAATAATTCATATCGTATCAGTTATTGCTTAAAGAAATGAAATAATTTGCATTTTTCTCGCGACAAAGAAAAAAAGAGTTCGTCTTTTTGTCATTTAGCGGACTTTGTTTGTATATTTTAGAATGAGCTTGAGAATACCTTTCTAATTTTTTCTTTTTACCTCTTAAATATTTATAGGTTGCGTTCTTGATAAAGTGGGAAAAAACATGATAATGGGCGAAATTTGAGTAATAAATTATAAAACTGGAACAAAGTTTAAGTTGAATGCATAGTTTTGACCTTGGTTTTTTTAGTTAGCTATATAGGATCAATATTCATTAATTTCCGGAGTTTACACTTTTATTTATAACTCAAACGCAGTCTTTAAAATACTATTATATATTGTTTAATTAAAAGATACTCATAGATACAGAATACACACGCTGTGCTTATGTAATTGCTTTATAAAAATTAATCATAGAGATGAGGTACATGCACAACGCGCGTATCCTAAGACTAGTGTAGGATAAAATTTTCAACTCATCCTTTATGTTCCAATTAATTGAACATAGATCCATCCCATTATAGCTTCCCTTTGCTCTATGTTTACCCTAAAAATGGATAACAATTAAATTTGTAAGTGGTTTTAAGGATACACAGATTAATTGGATACAGATGATAAATTGCGTTATATTAAACAAATAAAGATATAGTAAATTCAAATAACACGAGGAGGATTATTCCAGCCTTGATGAAATTTTCACCCTCAATCCGGATTCACAATGGCTAGCACTAGTGAACTAGAATAAGAGCAATGAATAACAATGAAAATAATAGTATATTACTTTGGGATGCGTGTTACAATGTGTTCAATCAGTAATCAGACTCCCCTTTATATAGGAGGGGTGTTTTACCCCAAGTACAGTTCTATAAAAGGTAAAAATATCTCATTTAACTGATTACTGGATTCCTGTTGGCACGTGCCGAGAACTATGTTGTGATACCCGGTTGGTCGCGGATATTACGATCTTATGTTAGTCGTGTTCGATTGCACAATAATGCTCTCTGAAGTCTCTTGGGATTTGGACCGATTCCGGGGTCGTGGCCTTGATATACCCGAGGGCGGGCGTCGTGCTCCTGACGCCTGACTCGATGAGTCCCTTACCTTGATTCCGGTTCCTTGTCATTGCGTCCCTTACCCTATTTATTTTATCAGGAATCGGGTCGACTTATGGGTCCAGTTTTCACCCGCATACAGATAGTCCCCTCATTTCTCAGAGAGTAAGTTTTACAGAAACGATGAGGAACGACATGAGTTTTCTGATATCTTCTTCAACACATTGCGACACAAAATGACAAAAAACCAAAACGTCCCGTCAGTCGCGTCATTATGACCTCAAATGTGTTCCAATCGTCGGTTGACTACCCCTGGACGGGAAACGTCATGGAAACCCTATAAATACCCCCTCCTTGGATCATTTTTCACTTTACGTCCAAACTTCTACCCTCGTGTCTTCAGGATTTCATTACCCTTTTTTGTAATCTGCATTTTTACCTCCGTTACTCATGATTTCTCGGTTCGTGACAGAGTTTTTACTCATCATATACTCAAGCCAACACATCTGAGCTGTCAACTTTCATCCTTTCTCTATCTTTTTCAAGTTTTTCCCGGATAACAATGGCCAAAACCTCCAAATTTGTTCCCCAAAAGGTCGCTTCTACCTCCCAACCGACTACCGAAACCAACAAAACCACTTTCGATGTGGGCTACCTCGGGAGATTCGCTTCTAACGTGTCTATCGATGAACTGGTTCCTGAATCTCCCTTGAAGATGTTCATTCCCGAGGGTTGTTCAGTCGCTAACGACTTCAAGGTTGAAAAGCCCTATTCAGTGCAGGGTCGGCGTGACAAGGCATCGAGATATATTTTCTCAATCACTGAAGATGGCCTCCCTACAGTCTAAAAGGGCAGAAAGTGGTCCGATAAGGACATAGTGGTACTCGACTCCGAGGAGACCATTACTACCCTTGTTGAGGGATACCTAAGTGTTTACACTTATCCCTTTACACTGGGCCCGATGGATCCTGGCCGTTATAGACTTTTGTAAAAGGTATGAGGTATGTCTTGGTCATATCCATCCATCGTTGTGGAGGATCGTAATCCTCCTTTGATTTTTTGTGAAAAAGGTCGACGCTCATCGTAGATCATCTACCCCATTTGTATAGCCTCCGATTCTTTCGAGGGGCACTGATAAAGCTCATGCGCCAGGCTAGTAAATCCCCATTATCAAGTGTTGATGAAGACTGGGATCAAGGATGGCAGGGATGCTTTGTCCGGGTGAGGACCTCGGACTTGATTCTAGACGAATCTTGGCCATTCCCCGAGAAGTGGAATGCATCGCTTAAGTACAACTTCCTTTTGAATTTTGATTTCATGATCATCTCCTTTTTTTCTCATTGGTGTTCGTGGTGGTTCAGCTGTCGCTCGCGTCCCGAATGGTTTTCCTCGGTTAAAGGAATGGATCGAAGGCATTGTCTCACAGATGCCTATTCCAAGCGCTCGTGGCAGAAACTCTCGAAGGGACGTTGGGAGTCCTGTTACCATGGTAAGATCTCTTTCCCGAATAAGTTGTGCTAGGCTTCTTCTTCTTCTTCTTCTTCTTCTTCTTCTTCTTCTTCATCTTCTTCTTCTTCTTCCTCCCCCTCTTCTTCTTCCTCTTCTTCTTCTTCCTCCTCTTCTTCTTCCTCTTCTTCTTCTTCTTCTGTCAAAGACGAGGACTTGCCTACTGATTTTTTTGCTTCGGGGCAGTCCGGAGGCACAACAGGAGAGAAGAAAAGGAAGAAATCCTCGAGTTCCCCGAGATCGGAGAAAAATAAACCAAGGAGAAGGTTGGTTCATAAGCCAAAGAAAAGCTCCCAAGTGCCTGACTCTGACTCACTTTAGGGATGAGCCTGAGGCAGACGAGCTCTTTGTGGCTCACGAGCCATCTAACTCTGAGGAACGGATGAGATATCTCGAGACGCTGGCTCCCCCCCCCCCCCCCCCCCCCCCCGTGTTGGTTATAGTAGAAACACCCCTCAATTATAGATGTATCTTTTTTATTGTGTA
>MDKH01027984.1:0-13130 GCA_005239495.1 Nicotiana undulata | reverse complement strand
TGGCTTGCCTAACGCCACCGTTAGGCGCCATCACGACCTGGACCGGTTTTGGGTCGTGACACAGGAGGTGACCCGCAGCCGGCAGAGTCTTCCTCTATGTATTGTATTTTCATTTTTATTCCTTGTCCAATTTGTATTTCGGACAAGCTTTGTTGTATTTGTATAATTCTTAGAAATTGCTCATGTACTTGTGTCACCGGGTTCTGGGACGTGTTTGGGATTTACTTTTATAAATTGAGTTGTTTACGTGTCGTATTTATTTAATAAATTTTATTCGCTCATTGGGCTGTAAGTGAAAGGTAACGATTTCGGAAAAAAATGTTAAAACAGGAATTTAACTCAACTAGTTAATGATTGGCTTGCCCGATGGGGGTGTACGGTGCCATCACGACCTTAATATATTTTGGGTCGTGTCAGTTGTGTCCCTTGCCAGTACGGTATTATTCATGTTGTTGTTCCCTTGACGGGATGTGGTGATTTATGATTCATGTTGTTGATTTTTCCTTGCCAAACTGTTGTTCTTGATATTGTTTGGGTGAGGAAGAGTGTAAAGCACGAAGGGTGATGCCGTGTATTTATTTATTGCATTGTGAGGGTGTTAAAGCACGAAGGGTGATGTTGTGCCATGATATGATATTAAAAGCACGATGGATAATGTCGTGTCGTTTCTATTTATTTATTGTTTTGGTGAGGATGAGAGTAAAAGCACAAAGGGTGATGTCGTGCACTTGTTTTGGTGAGGATGAGAGTAAAAGCACGAATGGTGATGCCGTGCACTTGTTTTGGTGAGGATGAGAGTAAAGCACGAAGGGTGATGTCGTGCACTTGTTTGTTCTGTGTTGTTAATTCCTGTTGTTATTTTTATATTTAAACTGTTGTTTTGTTATGTTATTTCAGTAATTTGCTACCCCTTTACCCCACCATGTTTTCCCCGTTTTT
Organism: Nicotiana undulata; assembly: GCA_005239495.1. Classification (NCBI taxonomy): domain Eukaryota; kingdom Viridiplantae; phylum Streptophyta; class Magnoliopsida; order Solanales; family Solanaceae; genus Nicotiana; species Nicotiana undulata. Next base: position 12,191 of record MDKH01027984.1, on the reverse strand, counting down.
GTACTTAACTGTTTACTTCTTGTCGTTATTTCTTTTATATATTATTGAATTGCACAGGTTATGTTATTTGTCGTGTCCTAGCCTCGTCACTACTTCGTCGAGGTTAGGCTCGGCACTTACTCAGTACATGGGATCGGTTGTACTGATACTACACCTGCACAAATTTTGTTGTGCAGATCACGGTACAGGACCCAATGGATATTGAGCTAGGTGGCTTCCTTCAGTCCACTAGGCGGCTCTGAGGTAGTCCTGCAGGCGTCCGCAGGCCTTGGCATCCCCTTCCACTTTCCTTTATTTTTGTTTCTAGTACTTCAGAAAACAGATGTATTATTTCCTTCAGAATTTTTATCTGTCTTAATCATAGATAGTCCGTGACATTGTGATTCCAAAGATCAGGGTTGGCTAGTTTGGGAATTTGTTAAGTTTATGGATTTAGTTATGTATTTCCTTTTTATCTGTTCTTAATTTTAAGTATTATTTATGGAAAAGCCGATTCTTACCTGTTCTCACTTAATAATAAAGGTTTTACTAACTATAATTAAATACGTTGGCTTGTCTAGCGGGTTCAACGTTCGACGCCATCACAATCCCGACGGTGGGAATTTCGGGTCGTGACATGAAGTTTTTGAAAAGCTTTATGACAAAACTAATGAATCCAGGACAAAACTTCAGCTTATTTAGTGCTGAAGTTTTTACAAATGAACTAAATAACTTCAGCATCTTCTGCTGAAGTTTTTGAAAAATCTTTACGACAAAACTATTAAATCCAGGAGAAAACTTTAGCTAAAACATGCTTAAGTACATCAAATAGTGAACAAAACTTCAGCTAGTAGAATGCTTAAGTTCAGCAATTACAAACAACTTCAGGCCCGTCTCCTAGAATTCTGAAGTTTGTGTGTTTGCCTTTGCTACTTCAGGCCCGTATGCCTGAAGTTTATGCGAAAAGTGGGTACACTTGCAATTCTTTTGGCAAAGCAGGTATAAGTTAAACCGTGACCCAAAAAGCGGGTATAGGTGCAAATGCCCCTATAATGTTTGTATCATTGGGATTTAATCACTTCCTATAGTATAAAATGCACTTAAGAAACAAATGAAATAAAGTCTTAGAAATAGAAACATATTTTAATTCAGTTACCGTTTAGTTTAATTATTATTGTAGTAGAAGTATATACTAAATATTTTAAAGAATAAAAAAGGAAGAGACAAGTGATAATGAATTCAAATTCTAAAGCCCCGTAGCCGTAATAAACAAATTTAATCTAACAATGTAACGACCCGGTCGGTCGTTACGTAGAACCTGAATTATAATTATTGTTATTGCCTTGTCATAGGTTGGTTATACTGTTTATGATGTGTTAGAGTTGGTAGTCTTGGAATCGGAATGGTTGTAGTGAGAGTTTAGTGATTTAGTCTCTAAAAATAGCCTTATAGTTGGAAAAGTTAACTGAGAGTTGACTTATTGGTAAACTACCTTGGAATGTGGATTTTATGGCTCGGATAGCTTCGTTAGGTGATTGGGGACTTAGGAGTGTGTTCGGAATATTTTTGTGATGTCCGGTGTAGAATTAGGCTTGAAATTGGCGAAAGTTAGTTTTTGGTGATTTTCTGTCGGCAGTGGAAAATAGGCTATCGGGGTCGGAATTAAATTCCGGAAGTTAGAACAGATTTGTAATTTCATTTTGGATGTGTCTGCAAAATTTCAGGTCAATCGGAGTTGTTTTGGATAGTTTCAGCATCGTTGGTGGAATTTAGAAATTTTAAAGTTCTTAGGCTTGAATTTGATGTGATTTTGGTATTTTGATGTTATTTTTAGTGTTTCGGGAGTGAAACTAAGTTTGAATTATCGTATGTGATGTGTTAGTATGGTTGGTTGGGGTCCCGAGGGTCTCGGGATGGTTTTGAGTGGTTAACGGAGAGTTTGAAGTGTTTTGTTGTTGCCGAAGTTGCTGGTGCTTGTGTGGTCACACCTGCGGAAGGAAGACCGCAAGCGCGAGGTCCGCAGGTGCAGAGATCTTGCGCAGGTGTGGATTTTGGCTGTTGTTGAAGGGTTCGCAGGTGCGGACGGGAGGTCGCACCCGCAGAAGCGTAGGTGCGAAGAAGCAATCGCAGGTGCGGAAATCGGAGGTTTAAGTCATATGCGCAGGTGCGCACCTGGGACCGCAGATGCGAGTCCGCAGGTGCGTTAATAAGGCCGCAGGTGCGGAAATCCCTGGACAGAAAGTATAAAAAGGAGACTTCACAAATTTTAACCCTTTTTCCACCATTGTTGTGCGGGTTCCGAGGTTTTTGAGGGATTTTGAAGAGGGAAATGTTGGTGCATCATTGACTTAAACCTCCGATTTGCAGAGTCGCTTTTCGGGCTAGTTTGAGGAAAGTAATGTCTTTAAATCCTATCCTGAGGGTATGAAACCCCGGACTTTGCATCCTTTCACGGATTTGGAATGACACACACACTGGATGACGAGTGTGGGGCGTGCACGAATTGGAAAATTTGGTAAAATGTACCTTTTTAGGAAACTATTGAGTTGCGAAATTGCTTTTAAAGCTTATTCTCTATAGTACTACTATGATTTGATATAATTGGGTTGTAAGCCATGTTTGGGGCCTAGTGCCGATCTGTTTCGACCCCTTGGGCTGTTTTACTTATATTCTCACTATTTTGAAACTATGATTTTTCACTCAGTCTTTCTTGTGAAATTGTTGACACTCTTATTTAATGATATTACTATTTCTTGAAATGAAATCCTATTTTGGGTCTAGAACCTCGTTTTATTCATTGCCCGAGTGGCATGCTGAGAGTGTCTGACTGAGTGAGGCCGAGGGCCAATGTGAGGATGTTATGATATGAGAGAGGTCGAGTGCCTGAGAGTGATTTATGCCATGATGTGTCGTTTTTATAGCGTTTGGGTTGTAGGAGCCCCTCCGAAGTCTGTACACACCCCCAGTGAGCGCAGGTACCTACTGAGTGCGAGTGCCGAGTGATGAGTTATTGGGAGGCATGAGTGACAGTGAGGTTGCCCGCGGGGCTGATACTGAGTGATGATGAGATGCCGAGGGAAATTGTTATGAGTGATGATTATGGCCCGATAGGCAATTTTATGATGATATTTTACTGAGTTTTGACTATGATTCACTTCATTTTCAAATTGATTTTACTAAGAGTTTTACTGAGAAATATTGGAAAAATATACTTGTTTTTCAAAAGATTTTATGGAAACTGCTTTCGAACTTATATATTTGATGTATACTTCATGGAGACTTGATGGTTACTATTTTGTGGATTGGTGTATTTGTGTTGTGTGTTTCTTATTTCACAGACTGTGATTTATTTTCATTACTACTGAGTTGGCGTACTCATCATTACTCTCTGCACCCATGTGTACAGATCCAGGTACTAGTTCGGAGCAGTAGTCGTCCGAGTTCGTTATCAGCAGCTTACGGGATTTCGGGGTAGTTGTCCAGCGTCCGTAGCTTCTCCATTTCCCCTCCTTATTAGTATTAGTATTTATTTCATAGACATCGTTTAAGACATTAACAGAGTTAGTTTTATTGTTAGATGCTCTTGAGCGGTTGACTCCAGTATTGGGAGATTTGTTTAGACTGTTAGATTATTATTGGGGCGCAAAGACTTAAAGAAATTATTTTATACTCTGTTTGCTGCTTATTATTGATTTTTGAAATATTATAATAGAACAAGTGTGTAATTATGTGGTGGTTGGCTAGGCTAGTTCCACGATAGGCGCCATCACGACCTGTTAGGATTTGGGGTCGTGACAAGTTGGTATCAGAGCTCTAGGTTACATAGGACTCAACGGTCATGAGCAGGTTCAATAGAGTCTTGCGGGTAGGTACGGAGACGTCTGTACTTATCTTCGAGAGGCTGCAGAACTCTTAGGAAAAATCTCATTTTCTTGAACTCTTTCGTGCCCATCTATTGGTTCTTGAAATCTAAACTCATGTTGTTTCATTCTCTCACAAATGGTGAGGACACGCACTACCGATCAGAGTGACCAGACACCAGCCAGACCCACAAGGGGTTGAGGCCGTGGTGGAGTTAGGGGACCAGCCAGGGCAGTACCGCAGGATCCCCCTATCATTCAGGATCAGGTTCCCGCCGAGGGTGCTCCAGCGGGACAGGCTTAGGCACCGACAGTGCCTATTATTATTACGGGTCTTCAGAAGACCCTGGCTCAGATATTGACTATGTGTACCAGTTTGGCTCAGGCAGTTGCTATGTATACTACTGCCACTGCAGCTCAGGTCGGGGGAGGAATTCAGACTCCAGCTGCCCGGACACCTGAGCAGGTTGTACAGGGTATTCAGGCATCGGGGGTAGTCCTAGCCCAGCCGGTTGCCCCAGTTCAGGACTATTTAGTTCCATCTATGCCCGAGGATGAGCAGCGTAGGCTGGAGAGTTTCAATAGACTTCAGCCTCCGACTTTCAGCGGCGCAGAGGGTGAGGATGCCCAAGGGTTTCTAGATAAATGCCAGAGAATACAACGTACTGCGGGTATTTTGGAGACCAGTAGGGTCTCGTTTGCTACATTTCAGTTTGCGGGTGCTGCTTTTACTTGGTGGGAGGCATTCGAGAGGCGTAGGCCGGCTGGTTCAGCACCTCTCACCTGGCAGGAGTTCTCCACGATCATTTCGGAGAAGTATGTTCCTCAGTTCCACAGAGAGAAGCAGCGCAGGCAGTTTGAGTAGCTGCACCAGGGATAGTTGTCAGTTACTCAGTACGAGATAAGGTTTTCCGAGTTGGCTAGGCATGATTCTGAGTTAGTCCATGTTGATAGGGAGAGGATCAGGAGGTTTGTAGATGGTCTCACGTATCAGCTTCGGATTTTGATGACCAGGGAGAGAGTGTTTGGAGCTACGTTTGAGCAGGTAGTTGACATTGCTCGGGACATCGAGTCGGTTCATATGCAGGAGTGTGAGGAGAGGGAGGCCAAGAGGCCTCGGGGATCAGGTAGCTTCAGATGTGCCCCTTCCAGATGACAGTTTCAGCACAGCAGAGGTCGTCCATTTAGACCTCCTCAGCCAGTTCGCCCAGCTTACAGTGATGCATCTTCGGGGCAGGGTCCTCGCAGTTCTCATCAGGGACGTTCATCTTTTAGTGATCTTCCAGCTCAGAGCTCCTCTAGAGCATCATCATATTAGGGTTCTTTTATGCATGGTCCGTCTGGTGGTTATCATGGTGGCAGGGGTTCTCTTCAGTCCCCATCTTCAGCTCCAGGTGGTTGTTTTGAGTGTGGAGAGTTCGGACATGGTTGGAGGCAGTGTCCCCGCCGTCCTGGTAGTTCATCTCAGCAGAGGGTTCATCCCTCGACATCAGCCCCAGTTACTTCACCACCTACCCAGGCTATCAGGGGTGGTGGTCAGGCAGCTAGAGGCCTCCCTAGAGGGGGAGGTCGAGCATGTGGAGGCCAGCCACGTATTTATGCACTTCCGGCTAGGCCTGATACTATGGCCTCAGATGCGGTGATTACAGGTACTATCTCAGTTTGTCACAGTGATGTTTTGGCTTTATTTGACCCTAGTTCCACATACTCGTATGTCTCATCCTATTTTGCTCACTTTCTAAATATGCCCCGTGAGTCTTTAGTTACGTCTGTTCATGTGTCGACTCCGGTGGGCGATACTATTATTGTCGACCGTGTGTATCGGTCGTGTCTTATATCTATTGGGGGTCTGGAGACCCGAGTGGACTTGATGTTACTCATTATTGTTGATTTTGATGTGATTCTGGGCATGGATTGGTTATCCCCATGTCATGTTATCCTTGATTATCACGCTAAGACCGTGACCCTAAATATGCCCGGAGTTCCGAGAGTTGAGTGGAGAGGGTCTATAGAGCATGTGCCTAGCAGAGTGATTTCTTATTTGAAGGCTCGGTGTATGGTTGAGAAAGGGTGTGAGTCTTATCTTGCTTTTGTGAGGGATGTTAGTAGTGAGACTCCTTCTGTTGATTCTGTTCCTGTGGTCCGTGATTTTCCGAACGTATTTCCCGCAGACCTACCAGGCATGCCACCTGACAGGGATATTGATTTTGGTATTGACCTGGTGCCAGACACCCAGCCTATCTCTATTCCGCCTTACCGCATGGCACAAGCGGAGTTGAAAGAATTAAAAGAGCAGCTTCAGGAACTCTTAGATAAGGGGTTCATTCGGCCTAGTGTGTCACATTGGGGTGCACCGGTGTTGTTTGTGAAACATAAGGATGGCTCCATGCGCATGTGTATCGATTATAGGCAGTTTAATAAGGTTACAGTGAAGAACCGGTATCCTTTGCCCCGTATTGATGACTTGTTTGACCATCTTCAGGGAGCTAGGGTGTTCTCCAAGATTGACTTGAGGTCTGGGTATCACCAGTTGAATATTCGGGATTCTGACATTCTGAAGACTGCTTTCAGGACCAGATATGGTCTCTGGTTATGTCATTTGGGCTGACCAATGCCCCAGACGCGTTCATGCAATTGACGAACAATGTGTTTCAGCCTTACCTTGATTCGTTTGTCATTGTGTTCATTGATGACATCCTGGTTTATTCCCGTAGCCAGGAAGAGCATGCTCAGCATTTGAGGGTTGTGTTACAGAGGTTGAGGGAGGAGAAGCTTTATGCAAAATTCTCCAAGTGTGAGTTTTGGCTTGGTTCAGTAGCTTTCTTGGGGCACGTGGTGTCTAGTGGGGGTATTCAGGTTGATCCAAAGAATATTGAGGCGGTGCAGAGTTGGCCCAGGCCGTCCTCAGCTATAGAGATTATGAGTTTCCTTGGTTTGGCGGGATATTATCGTCTCTTTGTGGAAGGATTCTCTTCTATTGCTTCACCATTGACCAGATTGACCCAGAAGGGTGCTCCATTCAGATGGTCCGATGAGTGTGAGGAGAGATTTCATAAGCTCAAGTCAGCATTAACCACAGCTCCGGAACTAGTTTTGCCTACTGGTTTGGGTTCTTATACAGTCTATTGTGATGCTTCTAGAGTCGGCTTGGGAGCGGTATTGATGCAGGACGGTAAGGTGATTGCCTACGCATCTATACAGTTGAAGGTGCACGAGAAGAATTATCCAGTGCACGGTCTTGAGTTAGCTTCCATTGTTCATGCCTTAAAGATTTGGCGCCATTATTTGTATGGAGTGCATTGTGAGATTTTCACTGATCATCGTAGTTTTCAGTATCTGCTGAGGCAGAAGGACTTGAATTTGCGTTTGAGGAGATGGTTAGAGCTTCTCAAGGATTATGACCTTACTATTTTGTATCATCCGGGGAAGGCCAATGTAGTGGCCGATGCCTTGAGTCGCAGAGCCGAGAGTTTGGGGAGTCTAGCTTACCTTTCAGCAGCAAAGCGACCTTTAGCACTTGATGTTCAGGCTTTAGCGGGTCAGTTTGTGAGATTGGATTTTTCAGACCCTCTGCGGGTATTAGCTAGCATGGCTTCCCGGTCTTCTCTTTATGATCAGATTAGAGCTCGTCAGTATAATGACCCACATTTGTTGGTGCTTCAGGATAGGGTTCGTCGAGGTAATGCCAGGGATGTGACTATTGGTGATGACGATGTTATGAGAATGTAGGGCCATATTTGCGTGCCCAATGTGGATGGGCTTCGAGAGTTGATATTAGCAAAGGCCCATAACTTGCGGTATTTCATCCATCCGGGTGCCGCGAAGATGTATCAGGACTTGAGACAACAGTATTGGTGGAGGCGGATGAAGAGAGATATTGTTGAGTATGTAGCACGATGTCTCAACTGCCAGCAGGTCAAGTATGAGCACTAGAGACCAGGTGGATTACTTCAGAGGTTAGATATTCCGGAGTGGAAGTGGGAGCGAATTACTATGGACTTTGTAGTTGGGCTTCCACGTACTTCGAAGGGTTTTGATGCTATTTGAGTCATTGTGGAAAGACTGACCAATTCTGCGCACTTCATTCCTGTCAGCACTACTTATACTTCATAGAGGTTAGCTTGTATTTACATTAGGGAGATTGTCCGGTTGCATGGAGTTCCGGTTTCTATTATTTCTGATAGAGGTACTCAGTTCACATCTCAGTTTTGGAAGACGTGCAGAGAGGTATGGGTACTCAGGTAGAGTTGAGCACTACATTTCATCCTCAGACCGACGGGCAGTCGGAACGGACTATTCAGATTTTGGAGGACATGTTATGTGCTTGTGTGATTGATTTTGGTGGTTCATGGGATCTGTTTCTGCCACTAGCGGAGTTTTCATATAATAACATCTACTAGTCCAGTATGCAGATGGCCCCGTATGAGGCTTTATATGGTAGGAGGTGTAGATATCTGGTTGGTTGGTTCGACCCTGGTGAGGCTAGGCTATTGGGCACAGATTTGATTCAGGATGTGTTGGAGAAGGTGAAGTTGATTCAGGAGCGACTTCGCACGGCGCAGTCTAGGCAGAAGAGTTACGCGGACCGGAAGGTCCGGGATGTGTCTTTTATGGAAGGTGATAAGGTACTGCTGAAGGTATCACCCATGAAGGGTGTTATGAGGTTCGGAAAGAGGGGAAAGCTGAGTCCACAGTTTATTGGTCCTTTTGAGGTACTTCAGAAGGTTGGAGAGGTGGTTTATAGACTTGCTTTGCCACCCAGCTTGTCGAGTGTTCATCCGGTATTTCATGTGTCGATGCTCAGGAAATATGTTGGTGACCCGTCTCATGTTTTAGACTTCAACACAGTTTAGCTTGAGGGTGATATGTCATATAAGGTAGAGGCTTTAGCAATTTTGGATCGTCAGGTCAGAAAGTTGAGGTCTAAGAATATAGCTTAAGTGAAAGTACAGTGGAAAGGTCATCCAGTGGAGGAGGCTACTTGGGAGACCGAGCGGGAGATGCATAGCAGATATATTCACTTGTTTGAGACTCCGGGTATGTTTCTAGACCCGTTTGAGGACGAACGTTTGTTTAAGAGGGGGAGAATGTAACGACCCGGTCGATCGTTACGTAAAACCTGCATTATAATTACTGTTATTGCCTTGTCATAGGTTGGTTATACTGTTTATGATGTGTTAGAGTTGGTAGGCTTGGAATCAGAATGGTTGTAGTGAGAGTTTAGTCATTTAGTCTCTAAAAATAGTCTTATAGTTAGAAAAGTCAACTGAGAGTTGACTTATTGCTAAACGACCTCAGAATGTGGATTTTATGGCTCTGATAGCTTCGTTAGGTGATTTGGGACTTAGGAGTGTGTTCGGAATATTTTTGTGATGTCCGGTGTAAAATTAGGCTTGAATTGGCGAAAGTTAGTTTTTGGTGATTTCCGGTCGGCAGTGGAAAATAAGCTATCGGGGTCGGAACGGAATTCCGGAAGTTAGAACAGATTCGTAATGTCATTTTGGATATGTCTGCAAAGTTTCAGGTAAATCGGAGTTGTTTTGGATAGTTTCGGCATCATTGGTGGAATTTAGAAATTTCAAAGTTCTTAGGCTTGAATTTGATGTGATTTTGGTGTTTTGATGTTATTTTTAGTGTTTCGGTAGTGCAACTAAGTTTGAATGATCATATGTGATGTGTTAGTATGGTTGGTTGGGGTCCCGAGGGGCTCGGGATGGTTTTGAGTGGTTAACGGAGAGTTTGGAGTGTTTTACTGTTGCTGAAGTTGCTGGTGCTGGTGTGGTCGCACATGTGGAAGAAAGACCGCAGGCGCGAGGTCCGTAGGTGTGAAGACCTTTCGCAGGTGCGCTAATAAGGCCGCAGGTGCGGAAATCCCTAGACAGAAAGTATAAAAAGGAGACTTCGAGAATTTTAACCCTTTTTCCACCATTGTTGTGCGGGTTCCGAGATTTTTGAGGGATTTTGAAGAGGGAAACATTGGTGCATCATTGAGGTAAGATTTTTGGACTCATTAACTCGATTGTATGTGATTAAAGACCTTATTATCAATGTTTAATTTGTGAATATCAGTAGAAAAAGGGTGAAGTTAGGGCTTGAGATTATGAGACCTTTAGAGGGTGATTTGAGGGGTCAAACGGACTCCGATTTCTGAGTTCTTTATATGTACGAACTCGTGAGATGATGAAGAACATTTTGGTTTAAAAAAATTCGAGTTCCGAGATGCGGGCCCGGAGGTCGGGTTTTGGCTAATTTTGGGGTTTGAGCTAAAATTGGTATTTTTCAATTGGAATTCATTCCCTTAGCATAATTTGATGATAAAAATATGATCTTGGTAGATTTGGAGCATTCGGAAGTTGATATGAGAGGCAAGCGGGTTGCAGAGTAGCTTTTCGGACTAGTTTGAGGTAAGTAATATCTTTAAATCCTGTCATGAGGGTATGAAACCCCGGACTTTGCATCCTTTCACGGATTTGGAGTGACGCACACACTGGATGACGAGTGTGGGGCGTGCACGAATTGGAAATTTTGGTAAAATTTAACTTTTTAGGCAACTATTGAGTTGCGAAATTGCTTTTAAAGCTTATTCTCTATAGTACTACTATGCTTTGATATAATTGGGTTGTAAGCCATGTTTGGGGCCTAGTGTCGATCTGTTTCGACCCCTTGGGGGCTGTTTTATTGATATTCTCAGTATTTTGAAACTATAATCTTTCACTCAGTCTTTCTTGTGAAATTGTTGACACTCTTATTTAATGATATTACTATTTCTTGAAATGAAATTCTATTTTGGGTCGAGAACCCCGTTTTATTCATGGCCTGAGTGGCATGCTGAGAGTGTCTGACTGAGTGAGGTCGAGGGCCAATGCAAGGATGTTATGATATGAGAGAGGTCGAGTGTCTGAGCGTGATTTATGCCATGATGTGGCTTGTTTATAGCGCTTGGGCTGTAGGAGCCCCTCCGGAGTCTTTACACACCCCCAGTGAGCGCATGTACCTACTGAGTGCGAGTGTCGAGTGATGAGTTATTGGAGGCATGAGTGACAATGAGGTTGCCCGCGGGGCTGATACTGAGTAATGGTGAGGTGCTGAGGGAAATTGTTATGAGTGATGATTATGGCCCGAGGGGCAGTTGTATGATGATATTTTACTGAGTTTTGACTATGATTCACTTCATTTTTCAAACTGATTTTATTAAGAGTTTTACTGAGAAATATTGGAAAAATATACTTGTTTTTCAAAGGATTTTATGAAAACTGGTTTTCGAACTTATGTATTTGATGTATACTTTATGGAGACTTGATGGTTACTGTTTTGTGGATTAGTGTATTTGTGTTGTGTGTTTCTTATTTCTCAGACTGTGATTTATTTTCATTACTACTGAGTTGGCGTACTCATCATTACTCTCTGCACCCCTGTGTGCAGATCCAAGTACTGGTTCGGAGCATTAGTCGTCCGAGTTCGTTATCAGCAGCTTACGGTATTTCGAGGTAGCTGTCCAGCGTCCGCAGCTTCTCCATTTCCCCTCCTTATTAGTATTAGTATTTATTTCATAGACATCGTTTAAGACATTAGCAGAGTTAATGATTTCCTCTCTTATGTATATACTAGTAAAGGTTGCCCGTGCTGAGCACGGACCCAATGCCTGTATTGTGTGATGTAAGATTTTTTTGGGAAAGTTTCATAATATACCTATCTCTAAAATTCACTTTTATAATATATAAATATTTAAAATTACATCAGATATCACAAGTATCACACGTCATACCTCCAAATCTTCCCACTTATTCGAAAATATACTATAATGTTCTAATAATACAATTCAAATCAAATTTTCCATAATATTCTAAGTTTACATCAGAATTCTTGATGTTTCAATTTCCTTGTTTGTACTCACATAATTAATTACATTATGTCTCCAATAACATAGAATCGCTTACTATTTTGATGAAATCACATATAACACGTGAATTTTATTGCGATAGAAAATAGTATATATGTATACTTTTTTGAATTTCACTACTTTTTCAAATAATTAAATGTAGAATAATTTTATTACCAAACTAAACTTTGAAAAGTGACTTAGAAAATATTTTGTCAAGGCAGAACATTTTAGTGTTTTTTGTGTTCAATTTATATCCTCTCTCTTAATTTGTTCCGTACATTTTCTCTATGTTTTGCTTTACCATTTTATAAACTTGTGTTTTTATAATTCAAATGTCCTAAAATATTTTGTAATCTTCTTTCGTCTTCTATACTATTGGAGAATTCATCTAGCACAAATTAAAAAATTTATGTTAATAAAAATTATATAATATATTATTGTTAAATAATTCGATATTGGTAAAAATGTTA